>OX336369.1:16320810-16383027 GCA_946902895.1 Fragum fragum | reverse complement strand
AGCGACTGGATCTCGATTTTGAATATCTAAAATTGAAGTCTAAAACGAATTATTGAGATACAGACTAACTATTGAAACGTCATATCTATTTTTAAAGATCGCATAATCTATTTTTAGTAGGATTACGATTTTCCGAAATGATCTAAAAATAGTCCAATGTTTACAACGGCAGGTCCCTTTATCGCAATTTTACACGAATTGTTGGAGTTTCTATTAGCATTATGCTAAAATAATATGCTGAAATAATATGCTGAAGAATGGCATTCCATGTGTTTTCCGCAGAAAATTGCTGTTTTTGAAAATGGCTTCAACTATGGAATTAATCAACTAATTCGGTAACTTTTAACTCCAAGATTGGCCGGCACTTGTCTGAAGCATCATATTTTCTTTCCGACTTAAAACGTGTAACTAAAGCTTGGATAAGCTGTAGTTACGCCTTTTAGACCGAAAACCAACCACTTTACCTTTTTGACAAGTTACATGCTAGCGAACCGTGATAGGTCTTGAAACATCGTAACTACTACTTGAATAAGTTGTAGTTACGACGTTTAAGTCGTCAAACTAGCAAAAAGATTAACAAAAATGGCGGCCAATGTTGGAGATCAAAACCCATTTCAGGTCTGAATGAAAAACTTTATTGGTCGACATTTTATTTGATTGACAACCGTGCTCGGGTCAATTGGTTACTAAACGGAATAATTTTAGATAGTTCAGAAATTAAAGAGGTTGCAGACGACGACTTCAGTTATGAAATTTTATATTTTTTTCAAATTTCCTGGAAGAAAGTTAAACATCGTGGAAATTGTCGAATTGCTTTAACACAAATATTTCCCAATTGTTCTTTTCTTAATCGGCATCTAAAATGGTCATTCGGTGGGGATGGGTAAAAATAAACTTTGGTCAAATCACCCACAGATAGCCGGAACAACTACGAGCTGTGGGGTGATGAAATGTTTGATCAATAGCGTATGCAATGTATCTATATCTATACGGGGTTTTTCCCTAGTCTATTTATAGTCTAGTCAAAGTTAGACATTACACAAACACAGCGTATTGGTATGAATCACAAAGTTGAATGTTTAAACACAGTTTGATATCAAAACAAAATGGATTATCGCCTAAAGGATGTGGTCGGTTGGTCAAGAAAATCGACAAACTGACGGACGGACAGGCCAGTGTTGACCTCCAATCTTTAGACTGGGACGGGACAGAGTCTTTCACGTCATTTAAACTTCAGATAAGACCGAATGGTGGACATTATAAAGGCGGAATATTTGATTTTACCGTAAGTAAAATGAATGTACTTTAGCTTATTCAAGTTACGAACCAACGATTTGCCTTTGTAATCCCCGACCCATGCATGTATTTTATTAACTTATGCCGTTACACACCTCTCAGAATGATATCATTTTGGTACTACTGGTCTACTACCGTGTTACGTTGGCTATAACGGACTTGCTCTCTCGAGAAACGCCAAAATCTCTCTCTCTCTCTCTCTCTCTCTCTCTCTCTCTCTCCTCTCTCTCTCTCTCTCTCTCTCTCTCTCTCCTCTCTCTCTCTCTCTCTCTCTCTCTCTCTCTCTCTCTCTCTCTCTCTCTCTCTCTCTCTCTCTCCTCTCTCTCTCTCTCTCTCTCTCTCTCTCTCTCTCTCTCTCTCTCTCTCTCTCTCTCCCTCTCTCTCTCTGTCTCTCTCTCTCTCTCTCACACACACACACTCTCCCTTTCTCTCTCTCTTTCTCTCTCTCTCTCTCTCTCTCTCACACACACCTTGTTTTTTTCCCTTTCCCCCATATCACACCTGTCATCGAAGAATCAGGTTCCTACTAACTTTTGAATAAATGGTTGATGATAAGAGAAGAAGGCACAATGTAGTTAATAACAATGACAGGGTTTATAATTATGCTCTACAGTTGGGCCCATATTATTTCCACATATATTGATGTACAAGTTATAGCGAGTGATCAAATGCCAATTTTGTTTATACAGGTATAGACAAAACTCTGACCTTTGATTACTCGCGATAATTTGTACATCTATACGTTTCTTTACGCTAGTTCATCTAACTCTTGTTATGGTGAACCCGGCCCATTCACGTCTTGACAGGTGGTATAGAAAGAGATTGGCCTGCATTTCGGTGCAGTCTGATCTGAGTCTACATAACCTATACTTGCCCAGGTTACGTAACAATTTTGGGTCTCGTTGATTATGGGAATGACTGTCGGAATAACAGTTTAATATTCCTTTCTCACTTTGTTTTCTTGTCCAAGGGTTTTCTCAGTTGTAGTTGTAAGTGATCAATCTATTATCACATAATCAGGCGAAACAGTCTTGGACCGATCAAAAGACAATACTTTAAATGGTAACTCAGACCGGTACAAAGTATGCAATAAACCTAAAAGTATCAGTTTTAGTTATTCGTCATCTTTTTTTCCAGTTTCATTTTCGATTTTGGGGAGGTTTGGCCAGTATTCATATTAGACTGGTACGCGCCGTCCAGCAAAATGTTGATCTATCATTTTTGACCGATCGCAGCTGTCAATCAAATAACCAGTCGACCTATGAAATCATTAACTGTGACCAGAAATAAGTTTGAGCGCCAACTTTGGCCGCCATTTTGTTGGCCTTTTTGTTGTTTGGCGACATAAACGTCGTTACTACAGCTAATTCAAACTGTAGTTACCACGTTTAGGTCGCCAACCACCTATTCTTACTTTATCATATGCCACTGGTCATACATTTTTTGTCAAAGAAACGCCGTTTAAATCGATGCTGGACTTCCCGTAGGAGTCAATTGGCGGGGCTAACGAAGTAAAAAAGTGGCGGGGCCAGCGATTGATCAATTGTATGACATGCATAAATCAACACAGAATTCCTGCAAATTCTATGTTGATTGGACTCATCAGAATCGTCTCACTGAGGACATCAAACAACATTGGATTTAGGTATTGTATGAGCCTATTCGTGACATTTCCAATCATTTCGCATGTGCGTGAGTCGCACACATTGAGCACCCTGGACATCCATTCGGGGCAATTAGAATATTCGCTGATTGTTTAAAGAAGCTTTGGGTCAGTATCTATCTACAGAGCGCAGAGTGAAGACTCTGATCAGACTGTGCGGATGCACAGGCTGATCTGAGTCTTTACTTGGCGCACATGTGTACTTGTTGGAAATGTCACGCATTCGCTCAACTATGTTTTGGAGAAAATACAACCACTTATTTATACAAGCTTTTGATTTCGAAAAGGGGAGTTCGGTTGTGGTCGCTTAGTTGAAGTGGTCGCTTAATAGAGGTGGTCAACCAAGCGAGGTGAACTGTACATTGAACAATCGGAGCCTTTGTAATAAACTTTTACACGTCTTTATAATTAGATCTGTTAATCAATACGAACTCTACACAACCAAAGGATAAAACAGTTGTCATTTTTTACAAGGCCTATACGATGAATGGGCGCAGGCCGGATTATACCACTGTGAACGTCTGTTTTTACGAAATTCCAAAAGAATTAACTGAGCGACCTTTACTATATGTGAAACAAAATTCAAGTTATTTTGTTTCATAACTTCTATCTCTTTACTCTGCCATGGTGTTTAATTAATTCCAATTCCCTTTATCTATATATCGTATAATAAAGAAGAAGATGAATATATATTGGTCCACTTATTGCTCTTTTACTCTCCTTCTGATAATGTTTATGGTCTTGCCCGTCATACCTTATTTCTCTCCGACTGTGGTGCTACTCTTTCAATAGACGAACATTTGTAGAATTATTTGGAGGCCAATGCTTACGGTTGTCTGATTTGTGCCAGACTGAAATGTTCGTTTCAAACTAAGTCATATTCTAAATACACATAGCTGCCTAACCCATTCCAACTCAGTGACGCTTTGAGACGCCCCCCCCCAGGAAAAAAGCTTTGAAAATCATTGTGAAAAATGAAGAAATTGCTTGTTGCAAGCAATTTCTTCATTTTCCACAATGTTTTCTACCAAGAAAGTTGAAAAAATCCAAAATTCCATAAATTTTAAATTTTCGTCTGCAACTTCTTTCAATTTCGGCCATTCTAAAATTATTCCGTCTGTTAATGGGTTAATTATTTTGTATTTTAATAATCAATTTTAATTCTTGTAGGTGACATTGCCGTTTGACTACCCCAGCACGAGCCCACCGGTGGTTTGGTGCAACACACGGGTTTACCATCCAAACATCGATATGGATGAGACATCATATTTTGACGAAACATCAACTAACGTGTGTCTCAATCTATTCGAATACGGTACTTGGCAGACATCTTATAGCCTAGATTTAGTGGTGCTTGGCTTGGTGTTTCTCTTTCACCACCCAAACTTGCAGGATCCTCTAGCTGAAGGGTTCTCCGGAAATGAAACAGAGACGGAGTTTGCAGAGAATGTTCGTAAATATATGGCTGGGGAAGAAGTGAATGAGATGAAATATGAAACCAACTTTAAGGTTGTTAATGGGGTGATGGTGGAGAGGACTGATACAAGTCTTTCAAAAAATGCAAGTATGCAAATTACCAGTCAAGATGACTCTTCCAGTCAAAACTCTGTGAAGTCAAATGATTTAACTGCAGATAAGAATAACTCTAGTACTCGTTCAGAACGACCAGATAGTGAAAACAGTTGTGATTCATCGAGACACGAATCGAGTGCCCAGGACAACAACAATAATACATGCAATAAAGGCATGGATGATTTATCAAAAAGCGTAAACTCGGATGCATTTGAACATATTATTTCAGGAAAGCATAAAAAAGACGCGAATGAACTTCTGAATGATACCACATTCCATTCAATGCAAAATACCATTACAAATGATAACTATGATGGTGAGGAAGAACTAACACTTGAGTATATCGAAGTCGATGGTGAGAACATCCTTAAACCGAAGTCAATAGAAATCCAGGAAACTCGAGTACTCAAATGTGATAAGGATTTAGTTTTCAGAGATTGTGATTTAAATGCAGACTTCGATGTTGACCTCGAATCATCCATAGACACAGTTTCTCTGCATAAACCACGCGGGTTTTGCTCCTGTTTACATTCGCTACGTCGGATTATGGCTCGAATATTCTCGAGTTTGCGTCGTACAAAGTAATCGAATCTGTCCTTAAGATGTCATCTTTACAATTCCAATTCTGTGAAGAAATGTCTGCGATTGAAACTCTGAAATTGCAGAAAAACTTGGAGTTATCTAATTACAGGTGGCTAATAAAAAAGTAAATACAGTGATTCGAAATATATGATAACAACAAGCATACGGTTCAGGATAAATAACAAAACGAAAACAATTCCAGGTGAAAAGATAATTTGTGGCATATAAATGTCCCCAGTCATTTTCTTTGTACATAATCTCAGTAAACCCCCTCAAAACAAATGTTTTTGCTGGTAAACTGGAATCACCCTACCTGTATGTCCGTCCGTCTGTCTATATCGCGAATCTTCCACCAATTTTGCTTCAATGAAACTTTATACGTATAGATTGACCAAATGTTGAAGTTTTGTAGACGCAATTTTGAAGTCTCACCTCCCCCTGTAGAAGAATTATATCGCCTTAACTTGGATACTTTTTAGCTAGCAAAGCTAGCAAAGTTAACAGACACAATTTTGAGGTCGTCTCAAAGTTCAACGAGTGCAAACTGCCACTCGAGGCTTAATCACTAAATCCATTGAATGTCTATGCCATAAAAGGTAGTTCTTATGTATTTCAGGAATATTGCAGACTCTTTTCAAAATATAGAGAACTCTTTCAACAGCATGCTACTTAACCCATTTTCACTCAATTCTGCTTTTCAAGCATCTCAAGGAAAACGCTTAGGAAAACATTGTGGACAGTGGAGAAATTTCTTGTAACAAGCAATTTCTTCATTGTCCACAATGTTTTCTTCCCAACAAGGGAAAGACTTTCTTAATTCAACTAACTTGAAATTGTCGTCTGCAACTTCTTTCAATTTGAACCAGTCTAAGAGTATGTCAAGTTGTAATGGGTTAACTCCTTGGTAACTTAACCTCGTTTATTTATCATGATAACATTTGACAAAGAAGATAACTTAACAAAACTATGTTTTGCTAGCTTACAGTACTTTTCAGTACTTTGATTTTATATATTTAAGTAATTTTGTGTCGTAAGCTCCTCCTACAATTTTACTTCAAAAGTAATAACCCTTTATACATACATTGATTATAAGTTGATGTTTTGTAAGAAGTAATTTTGAAGCCTCAACTCCCCTGACAGAATAATTATCTCCCCTTAAATATAAATGCAATTTTCATAAATAAGGTTCATTCAAGTAATTTTGTGTTGTTAAATCCTCGCACAATTTTGCTTCAAAGGTAAATAAAAAATTTAAACATACTTTGATCACATGTTTTGAAAAATGCTTTATAAAAGTCCTAACTCCCCTGAAAGAAGAATAATCGCTCCTTTAACTTAGACACTTTTCATAAACAAGGCTCATGCAAGAAAACTTATGTTGTTAACTCCTCATACAATTTTGCTTCAAAGTGATAAAACTTCTATACATTTTAATCACATGTTTTGCTAAAATATTTTTTGAATTCTCAATATCCTCTTTCAGTAGAATAATCTCCCCTTGAACGTAGACACCTTTTCATAATTATATCTGATTCAAGTAGTTCAAAGTTTCCTTAAAAAGAATTATAACAAAGCTTTATACATACATTGATCACATGTTGAAGTTTTGCAAGACGCCCTATAGAAGTCTCGACTCTTCCTGGAAGAAGAATTACCCCCCCCCCTTCAAATTAGACACTTTTTTTACAAACAATGTTTTAGCGGACCTCGTCTGACAAGTTCTAGTCGCGATATAAATTAGTGAAATTACATAATATAGCATAGCCTTAAAGCAACGTCAAAATGATACCAGGATAGGTTTTCAATTATTTTCGATTTATATCAACGTTCTTAAAAGGAACAACAACAACAACAAAAAACCCATCAATAAAAGTTTATTATATTGATATTTTATGCCCTACGGAAAGTTACAGGTCCGCTGTTAAAAAATGTTGCAATTGCAGTCACGGCGCATTCGCGTATAACCCTAACATAAACTTACTTGCACACTACGGTGGAGAAATGCTATATTAATCCTTGTCACGTGGAATAAAATCCCCAATGAAATCATGTTAGAATCAAAGGACTGAGAGCACAGACGGCACTCACTTTGGTTTGGTAATTATTTAGAAAATTAATGGTATAAACAATGTTGGCTTTAATGGGGTAAGCAGGAGATCAAGACAAAGGCCAGGCTGCAAATATGTGCAGCCTATTCTTTGTTTAGACTAAACTGTCGAAGCAGGAATATTCCGGGTTCGGCATGATAAGGGTAAAATAAACCTCATCCTTACAAGAAGGTGGAAAGGGAAATTATTGAAGTAACATTTTCTCGGATACGTCAATTCCAACACGATTCCGTTCAAAAAAAAACCTCGGATATCACTTTCAAGAAAGCAATGAAGCAGCAGAAGCAGTTTATTTTTAGAGATGAAGAAAATATTTTTTGGTTACATGGAGGTATGAACCGAAAAAACTAATCACACTGTATGAATACACGAAGCGGATTCATACATTGTGTGATTAAGTTTTTCGGTTCATACCTCCATGAAAACAAAAACTATTCTTCATTTCTTATATTAATTTAACAGCATCGATCGAAAAAAAAAAGCTCAACAAATGTTGATACCTTTTATGTATGGAACTATTTTGTGCGGAAGCATACAAAATCACTGCGTTATCAAAATTTTGTTCATGGAGTTATGAATAATATTTTTTGACCAATCAGAACGCTTGTTTTTGATAGACGAAACTAAAAATTGAATTATTTTTACATTGTTTTCTACCTTATCCTGTTTTTCACCCCAAAAAATTTAAGACTTTTCCAATTTGACAGAAGTTGCATTGAAAATCAATCTACAGGTTGGAAGATATTGTAGGAAAAGAAGAAATTGCTTGTTGCAATCAATTTCTTCTTTTCCCACAATAATTTCTATTGTATAGAATTACAGGGACTGAACAGGAAAGGGTTGATTAGTACTTAGTTTACAATTTACACCCTTGTCATACTGAAAAAAGAAAACTCTACAGAACTGCGTTAAAATCAAAGGGCTGACAGCACTGGATGCACAAACTTAGGTTGATAATCATTTTGAAAAATCATTTCATAGATAACTTTGGTTTAACCCTTTCCCGTACAAACCCAGGATTTTACGTAGCTGTGATTCTATACATGAGAAAATATTGTAACAAGCAATTTCTTCTTTTTCCTCAATATTTTCTACCACATAGGATGGTTTCATTTCAAATTGCATCAAATTTTCATTGTCGTCTGCAACCTCTTTCAATTTGGACAAGTCTAAATTGTCAAAAAAAGGAAAGGGTTAAAAGAGATGAGATGGTGATGCATACTAAGATCATACTGCATGCATGTGCAGGCTGAGCTTTGTCTATACCTCCTGCCAAAACAGGGATATTCCGAGTTCATTATTACAAGGGTTAAACTGCTTTGCTTAGATTTGTCATCTAAAATTTCTTTCGATTGTGACCGGTTTGAAAGTTTGTTTCTGCTAAAGACTGAATCGAAAATGATCCATTACGCGAAAAAAGTTGGAAAAGTATCGACTCTGGTCAGACTAATTAACTCGCACAGGCTGTCTTATATCGAAACTTTACACGTTTTTCTTAATTAACAAAGGTTATTCTACCTTACCAAGCCTTAGGTTGTGTACTACACTGAAACCTGCTTGACCTGTGCTGAATTCGATTTATTTTTTCAAATATTTGTTTTACTGAAAATTCCGAATGGCCCCGTTTCTTACGATGGGCCACAAATACATGTAAACAGAAAATGTGCCTCCTAAGTGTTCCGTAAAACAAGTTCTTGAAAGAAAAGATAAAACGAAGAAGACATCAACATGAAGGCGTATTCAGATAATGGTTATGTCATTAGTTAGTTCAAATGGTCTGCCTAAATTCAGAAAATCGTAAATTGGCGAAATTTATTGATTCAGATCAGCCTGCGCAATCCGCGCAGGCTGACCAAGTCGATACATTTTATAATACCAAGTAGGTCCTTTTACGCCTGATGGATTAAAAATAAGCCAATAAGCCGAGTTGCAGAATCGAGAGGGATTAATATAAGTTAAAATAACTTGTTTTCCAGTCGATGTTAAATATGCATGTTTACTTTATTTGTAATTACAGATATATTTTTGTAAATTGCTAATTTTGAAAGAAATCTAGGTTTTGTTTTCGCGTTCATGAATACGAATAATAAAGCAAATATTTTTGTTAACACTTTCTTTAGTCATTGTCAAACGTCAATAATTGAAAATCAAGTTTCGTTTTAGAGTTAAAGAGAATATTATTCTGTTTTCATTCGGGTATGAAAATAAAAACCTGATCACACTGGTTAAGGCGTGAAGCGGATTCATATAGAAGTGTGTTAAAGCAATTACATGTAGTTTCATACCGAGTAAATACAAAAATGTTCTATTCATTTCTTATTTCTTATATGTCAAAAAGCTGACATTTAGCTATTTCGAGCAATTTTGCGGAACTATTTTATGTAGATTAGCACAAAAATAGTTTCGTTTTCACATTTTTTTTCACGAATGCATGTAACCATGTTTTCGGTCAGTCAGAATTCACCATTCTTGATTATTAAAATATTTAAGAGATGAAGAGAATTTTTTTTTTGTTTTCATGGAGGTATGAACCGAAAAGCCTAATCACACTATATGAATACCTACATGAAAACAAAAATATTATCTTCATTTCTTACAATTTAATAGTATCGAGCGAAATAAGCAAAAACTTTACAATTTTTGAAACCTTTTTGTATGAGGCTATCTTGTGCGGAAGCATTAAAAACAGCTGCGTCCTCAAAATTTTGTTCATGGAGTTATGAATAATTTTTTCGACCAATCAGAACGCACGATTTTGATAGACGAAACTAAATATTAAATTATTTGCGATATAATATCGGTAAAAATAAACTTTACCCCCTGTTGCTAATACTTCAAAGGTCTCGAGTGTGTAAGTAGTACAGGCGGTGATGGTATTAAGGGCGGAGGGCTCATGTTCGGAGAGGTATTAGCCCTTTCCTGTTTTGAAAAATTGTAGACCTGTCAAATTCAAAGGTTTTGCAGACGAAAATTGAAAGTGGGTTTAATTTGAAAAAAAAATAAAAACATTCAGAAGGGTAGAAAAAATTGTTGAAAAAGAAGAAATTTCTTGTCACAAGCAATTTCTTCTTTTTTTACAATGTTTTTTCAATTATAAAATCTCAGATGTTCGGAGAGCTAGTAGCCCTTTCCTGCCTTGCAAAATTGTAGACCTGTCGAAATTCAAAGGTTTCGCAGACGAAAATTGAAAGCGGATTTAATTTGAAATGATAACCATTCAAAAGGGTAGTAAATATTGTAGAAAATGAAGAAATTTCTAGTCAAAAGCAAATTCTTCTTTTTCTACAATATTTTCTCAATTATAAAATCACAGAGGCGTAAAAACCAGGGATTGAACAAGAAAGGGTTAAGAGTGCGGGATCTTCGAATACCTTGAAAGCCTCGTGTCGGGTTAAAAAAAAACTCACAGACCCCCAGTACATTGAGCCTTGCACTGATGATAATCAGTAAGAGCGTGGAAAGGTGCACAGCAGTGTTATAGCTGAAATATTGTTCAAATTGGTGATAATCGCTTTACATTAAACAAAATAAAACAACAACAACAAAAAAGACAAAAACAAACAAATGCATAAATTCGCTAAACGGCCAATAGTTGTAGACATTTTGAATTTGCTATAGATATAGAATGGTTGTTGCGTACCTTTTCTTATCAAACGGCAATAATTTATACTTCTCAAAATTGACGGTTCGCGGCTGTCAATCAATTCATCATTCAAACCATGTATTTAGACCGGAAGTAAGCTTTGTAAGTTTGGCGAATTAAACGTCGTAACTATAGCTTATTCAAGCAACCAACAATTTTAGTTTTTGTTTCTTGTTACTAGCTATTAATTTTGTAAAAAACACCTTTTAATACCTAAGTCATAATTCCTGTAGGAGCTCAATGATCCGTCAATCTTTACTGGTCAAAAGTTTTAGGACAACTTATAATTTGTAACCTTAACAGTGAAAATTGTAATGAAAAGGACAGAAACCACAAACAGTACAAAAAATACAGAGCTCCTCAACGCCCCCCCCCCCCAAAAAAACAAGAACAACAACAACAAAAACTCAATAATAATTTTTGGATGGTTTCCTAACGAGAAGGTCGAGTACAATACTTAGATCTTGAGAGTGACAGAGTATGGTTGGAATAACACGATCATCCAAGGATAAAAGTGGTATTTCTTTCATATTACACTCATACTATTTCGTTATCATCGCCATTCTCTCGCGACTCCCATTTTATTGTTATCCTACTCTCGAAAACTCTCCAGTGTGCACCCGTCATCCTAATCATGCGATTAAAACGTCCTGTTCTCATGTTATAGGCGTCGTACTCTCGCGATCTCAACAGCTCGCCGTCATGTTATTGTCATCCCACTCTCGCGGGCTCACCATCATTCTCTCATGCCATTGGCATCCTACCCTCGCGATCTCATCATCCTATTCCCTTTTTATCTCATTCTACTCCTACGATCTCAACATTCTACATTCATCTTATTGTCATCCTACCATCGCTATCTCAACATTCTATTTTCATGTTATTATCATCTAAACTTCGCGGTCGTACCACCCTACTCTATTGCCATCGTACTCAAATGTTTTTGTCACCATACTCTCTCGAACACACCATTGTACTCTAATCATATAGCGGTCCTACTCTCGCGCGCTTATCATCCTTCTCTCAAGTTATCATCATCCTACTCTTGCGAGTTTACCTAGTACCTGGTATTAGTGTCATTCTGATTGACGCCGCTTTTAACAGTATTTCAGTCATATCGCGGCGGGTTGAGCATCTAACAATGGATTCCTGGTATTTCTCACACCAGTACTACCACTACATCCTTTCCTAGCCTCCAGCTGCTATCTCACTTAGGTTTACGATTATCCACCAATTGGTGAGAGACAATTGTCGGAAAGAATATTTGCCGCCGCCGGGGATCGAACCCATGACACCCATGATTGAAGATTAGGAGTCTGGCGCGCTACCGACTGCGCTATGACGGCGGCTAGTGTCATTCTACTCTCACGATCTCTATGCAGTACTCTAGTGTTATTGTCATCCAACTCTCGCAATCTCATCATGCTACGCTCATGTTATCGTCATCGTACTCTTCCGAGCTGACCATCCCGTATTATTGTCGCCCAGTTTTCGCGACTCACCATCGTACTCCCGTGCTATTGTCATCCTACTCTTTCGATCTCACCAACCTGCTCTAATGTTATCGTCATCGTACTCTCATGAGCGCACCATTCCGTTTATCGTCCTTCTTTTGCGAGCTCACCAAATTACATTCGGTTACTGATATTCTACTCTCGCGATCTCACCTATACCTACTACTGTGTAATTTTCATCATACTCTGACAAGTTCACCATTGTACCCAAATATTACTGTCATCCTACAATTGCGAACTTACCGTAGTATTCCCATGTTATTGCCATACTAAGCTCGCAAAATTATCTTTTTGCTCTTATACGTCATTCTCATCGTACTCTCGCAATCTCACCATTGTATTACCATGTTATTGTCTTGATCTCACCGTTCTGCTCTTATGTTTTCGTCATCGTACTTTCGCGAGATTACCATCGCAATCTCTCACCGTCGTATTCTCATGAAACTGTCAACCTACTCCGAGATCTCACCATCGTAAATCATATTATTGACTGATCGCCGGCCAAGCCCGCTGACTCTGACAGAAATCCCGACTTAGATATCAGATGGCGTTATTCTGAAAAGAGAAAGAAAATTTGGTCAGTTTCACGTTACGAAAATGGCAAGGTTTGTCCGTGAAATAAGCTCCAGTTACGAGCTGTGTTTCGCCAATCAAAATACTTCACATAAATGTCGACCAATGTTTGAGTTCAGAGGTCACTTCCAGCCTAAACGTATGATTTCATTTGTCTATCGATATATTGACAACTGCGATAGGTCTATTGCCATCGTACTCTCAAGTGCTCTCAAACATACTCTCGCACTCCTGCTATAGAAATCAAAATATCGCCGTTGGGGTGCAAAATGTCGTAGCTACAGCTTTATTCAAGCTGTAGTTACAAAATTTTCCCAGCCCAACGACGGTATACTTTGAATTGACTGTAACTGTACCCCGTAGGTTACCATGTCTTCATTATTCAACATATTCTAAAGTCACCTGTCTTCATCGAATAGAAGCAAAGACTTCGTAGAAGTACATTTAAAATTTATCAATCATACTTTTCATTATATCAGCAGTAACTGTACCAATCGCTGGGCCCGCCCATTGACTCCAACAGGAAGTCCCGCTTCAATTTTAAACGGCTTTTTTTTTCTTCAAAATACAGTGTATATGGCCAGTAGCATGTAACAAAAAAAGTAGAATAGTGACTTAAACGTCGTACTCAACTTGAATAAGCTGTAGTTACGATGTTGAAGTCGCCAAACCATCAAAAAGTGTTAACAATAATGACACCCAAGCTCGGAGTAAAATCTCATTCTGATCTAAATGAATGATTTCATTTTGTCGAGTGACAGTCGCGATTATTCAATTATAACTCATTGTATTTTAAAGAAATAACTTAAATGCTTAACGACAAAGCAGAAATCGTAGAGTAATTCAAAATCAAAATGAATTAATGTTTGTGTATGTTCGTTTGTTTAATGTCGTTACCGTACCATATGCCGATATAAACTACACCCAAGGAAGACGTTTAGTTAGTCAGCCCGATTAGCTCAGTTGGTAGAGCACTTGACTTTAAACCTCAAAATCACGGGTTCGAGCCCGGGGCTGACAGTATATACTAACAAACTTATTGTCTTTCGGATGAGACGTTGAACCGAGGCCCCACGTGACGGTGCTATCCATCGAGAACGTTAAAGAACCCGGTGGAGCTCTCAGTAGTTTCGTCCTGTGTCCTTGCACTATCCCCCGTAACAACAAATCGTCTTCTGGGGGTGTCGCGGTAGCGACGATAATAAACAGAAAAAAAAAATACAAGAAAGTTTAGTTGTTACGGGGGAGTGCAAGGATACAAGACGAAACTACTGAGAGCCGCGCCTGCTTCTTTAACGTGATCGATGTAAAGCAACGTCACACGAGGCCTCGTTTTAACGTGCCAAAATCTTCGAAAGACAATTAAGGCCGCTAGTTTAGTCAGCCAGGGCCCATATCCGTGATCCTGGGGTTTGAATTCTAATTAAAGAGTAATTAGTATTTTTTTTATTATTTTTAAGCGTGAGGTCTAACGTAGACCACAACGATTTTTTAGGTCTACTATGTAAATCGGTGGGCCGCCTGTGCAACTCATTCAAGATTTTCCATGATTATCTGAATCCCAACACTCTTATTTGGTGTGAAGATTCTCTTATCGATACTCACGTAATATCGTGACAGGGTCATGGTGATCTGACAAGGTCAATGTCAACCCAAAAGGCCATGCTTTCAAATACTTGATGTTACAGTAATATTAGTGTTGCTCAAACGCCGCCTGTTGTGCGAAAACGGCCATCTG
This sequence comes from Fragum fragum, assembly GCA_946902895.1. Taxonomy (NCBI): domain Eukaryota; kingdom Metazoa; phylum Mollusca; class Bivalvia; order Cardiida; family Cardiidae; genus Fragum; species Fragum fragum. The sequence goes on along the minus strand of OX336369.1, from coordinate 16,368,338 downwards.
ATGACGAGAAAGGTATTGATCGTGTTCAGACTGCACAGATTGTGCAGGCTTACAATGTCGAAATTGTCCACTCTTGGAAGGCTAATTGGCGTAAAATGGTAATTTTTGCCTGACTAATTAATGATTTTTGAGACCTGGTCGACCTCTGCATGGTGCGATCTCACATTCAAACAATTGATTTGCGAAGTTCCGGAGAGCCCCCTTTACTCATCAAGGACCATACATATATGTTTTTAAGTAGCTGTTTCTTTGTATAGGGTTTAACGACACTTTTAACAGTATTTCAGTGATATCGCGGCGGCTGGAACACCTAACCATGGATTCCTGGTATTTCTCACACCAGTACTAGCGCTTTTTCCTTTCCAAGCCCCCAGCTGCTCATCCTGCTTAGGCTTTCGATAATCCACCCATTGATGGGAGACAAATGTCGGAAAGGATATTTGCCACGAGCGGGGATCGAACACTGGACCTCTTGATTGAGAGTCCGACGCGTTACCATTTAACCCTTTCCTGTTTTTGGAAATTTTAGACTAGTCCAAATTGAAAGAGGTTGCAGACGACAATGAAAACTGGATGCCATTTGAAATGAAACCATCCTATATGGTAGAAAATATTGTGGAAAAAGAAGAAATTGCTTGTAACAAGCAATTTCTTCTTTTTCCACAATGTTTTCTTGAGTATAAAAATACAGGAACGTGAAATCCCGTATTTGAACGGGAAAGGGTTAAGTAGCTGCAGCAGATATTTAAAGGTATAGATTAAAGGGGAAATATACCAACCAACCAACAAATAAATAACTAACACAACAAAAACAAACACCCCCCCCAAAAAAAAAATAGAAATAAAAAAGAGAGAGAGAGAGAGAGAGAGAGAGAGAGAGAGAGAGAGAGAGAGGGAGAGAGAGAGAGAGATAGAGAGATAGAGAGAGAGAAACACCACCACAACCAACAAACCCCACGTTTAATGAGACCTTATCCGAGCTAATACAGTATAAAATGGTCGGAGACGAAAGTCAAAATGCTGCATCTTCTAAAGAATCAGATTTTATAAGATACAACGACGGCGTATCGCACAGAATATTAATTATCAACAAATCAATCAATCAATTAATCGATCGATCGATCAATCAATCAACCAATATAGCAATCAATATAGCAATCAATCATTCAATCAAAGAGCCGATTTGACCAATCAAATTACTTTTATAGACCGTAACTGTATTTGAGCTCTTATATTTATAACAAGCATTTCATTTATTTTGTACACTTAAACGTCGTAACTACATATGTCTACGAGGTATCTTTAGATTCAAACGCAGAGCTACAGGCGTTACCGTGAGATCTAGATCTACAGACATTCTTTAGTACTAGAGTACAGCTACAAATAGTCTATATGGAATGAGATTTGTAGAGCTACATACATTCTTTAGAACTAGAGCACAAACATTCTTTAGTACTAGAGCACAGCTACAAATAGTCTTTAGAATGAGATTTAAAGAGCCACATACATTCTTTAGTACTAGAACACAGTTACAAAAAGGCTTTAGAATGAGATTTATACAGACATTCTTTAGTACTAGAGCACAGGTACAAATATTCTTTAGAATGAGATTTATAGAGCTACAAACATTATTTTGTACTAGACGCAGAGCTAAAAAAGTCTTTAATAAGAGGTCAAGAGCTAAAGACATTCTTTATTATTAGATGTAGAGGAACAAAAATTCTTTAATATGAGATCAAGAGCTACAGCCATGCTTTATGACCAGGCGTAAAGATACAGATAACCTTTATAAACCAAAATCAGGCCTACAGATAATCTTAACCATTGGCATGGTGAACCCAGATATTCCTGCTTTGACGATGGCTTTTGCAGGTGTATAGACCAAGGTCAGCCTCTTATCTTAGACTACACTACATGTTTGTTGTTGTTGATGTGAGAGAAATCTTTGAACACACCATCGATTTACTAATGTCAAAGTTTTCAAATATAGTGAAATGAGGATACTTATTCAACAAAGGTTAAGAATTACATCCAAGACTACAGATAGTTTTAAGATGAGAACCGAGGCTACAGAAAGTCTTGGGCCTGAAATTCATAGCCAAAGCAAATCCTAGCGACGTGTATTTTTCATCAGTTTCAGAGCTGTAGAAAGTCTTAAAAATCGAAACCACAGCTAAAGAGTCATAGCTACTGATTTTAGAACTTCATTTAAATGGTCGGCTTTTCAATAATATTGAGAGCTAGATATAGCCTTTAGAATCGGGGCTAGAGCTGCAAAAAGTCTGTAGAACTAGATTCGGAGCTACAGATATGTCTGAAGAACCAGATTCAGAACAACCTATAGTCTTTAGAATTAGATTCAAGGCTAAAGATGGACTTTAGAACCAGGTTAGGAGCTACAGATTGTCTTGACTTACATTCAGAGCAACAGATCATCTAGACTTACAATCAGATCTAAGGCAGTCTTTAGAACATTATTCAGAGCTTCATCTTTTGTTGTAGAAGCATATCATACATCCTTTACAAGCAGAACCAATTGCTACAGATAGTCTTTAAAATCAGAGGCAGGGCGACTCATAATCTGTAGAACGAGTTTAGGAGCTACAAAACCTTTTTGTACCAGATTACAGGAGATATTTCAATCGTACTGCTCTTGACCTTATGTTTTTTTATTCTCGTCAAGACGATTTCAGTGAGATTCCGCAGCATACGTTTTTGTTGAGAAATTACAATTGACCATTCGCTGGCTCCGTCCACTTACTCCGTTGGCCCCGGCCATTGACTCGAACAGGAAGTTGCCACTTCGATTTAAAACGGTGTTAGTTGCTAGAATTCATGGCCAGTAACATGTGACAAAAAGGTAGAATGGTAGGTTGTCGATCTAAACTTTGTAACTACAGCTTGAATAGCTTGAATAAGCTGTAGTTACGACGCTTGTGTCACCAAAACAATAAAAATGTTTCACATAAATGGCGGCCAATGTAAAGTGTAAAGTTAACTTACAGTCTATAGGAATGATTTCGTTCGTCGACTGATTTTTTTATTGCATCTTCGAATGGTTAATTCCATGCTGACCTCTGATACTGATCAAAGGTTTGAAATGAATTGACGGATCGCGACTGACAGCCAAAAATCAACCGACCAATCAAGTCATTTAGTTAAATCGGAAGTGAAATCTGAACCACGATAATGCCTGATTTGTCTGTGTAGTATGTTTGTTGGTTTGGCAACAAAGACGTCGTAACTACGCAACTTTTTAAAACTATTTTTATAACGTTAAGGTTACCAACTAACGGTGTTACTATTTTGATACGACCATAAATTTCGCAATTTTAAGTCGTATAAAATAGAACTGTTGCAAAATGTTCGTTTCATCGGTTGGTGAATATTGAGTTCCTCAGTTCATGGTATCTACATATCGAGAGTTAATGCAAAAGTGATCTAAGTACCTTTACTCATACAAGACACTAACTAAGCCCATAGATATATCATCTGGCGCATTCAAATCATAAAGATGAATGTACACAGAATGGATGGACCAACGAACGAACTAGGATAGATAGTAGCTACTGTGAATCGAAGTCGGGACCTCCATAGCCCTTCTCATGTTGTATAAATAGTTCCCTCAGAATTGCATCAAAATCAAAGGACTTAGAGCACTGGATGACTAAATCATGGACCAATATTTCTTTTAGAAATTAATTTCTATAAATAACTTTGCTTGAATGGGGACAATCAGGCTGTGTAGACAAAGATCAGACTGTCTATACCTCCTGCCAAAACAGGAATGTTCCGGGTTCAGCGTGACAAGGGCTAATCATAACCGAACCCTCTATCCCACTACTGACTCTGAAATTCATACAAACCTTGACTTTACGTGACTAGCGGAGCCGGCAGGTTAGAACACACGGCATGCTTTTCTGACACCGGTACAGGAGACTGGTACACAAAAAACAAGAACAGTATGTGCAGATTTAACATTTTATTACAAAAGGACTTCGTATGAAAACAAGAAACCGTGAGGAATACAAACATACATGCACAATTCGTCGTTGAGCGACCAAAACCTGGTAACTACAGCTTGAATAGTCAGGAGTTGTTGGGGTTAAGGTCGCTCACGAAGGATCTGAATTGCCGTACTTGATACTGACATAAAAAAGGGACTTTCGGTTTACAGGTAATTACAAAAGCTATCTACTATGGCAGGGTGTTTTTGTTTAAACGAAAAAAATGGTGCACAAAAAATATCGCATATTTAGTTTAGATAGATGTAAATTACAAAAAATTTAATGTAATTGACCAACCGCTGACCCCGCAAACTTTTTGGCCACGCCCATTGACTCCTAGTCGATTTGAAACGGCGTTATTTTTCAACATATATGGCCGTAGAGAAAAAAATTAGAACAGTTGGTTTGGTGACATAAACGTCGTAACTACAGTTTGAATACTAGCAAACTGTAGTTACGACGTTAAAGTCGCCGAACCAACAAAAAAACTTAACAAAGATGGCGGCAAACGTTGGAGTTTAAACTTCACCCCCGGACTAAAACGAATGTTTTGATTGGTCGACTGGTTATTCAATTGACAAACGCGATTGGCCAATTACAAATCGGAAGACATTGTTATCTGTACTTACAGATTTTTAGTAACTTACAATCGACATAATGAATGTTATACGTAGAATCCGGCTATATCAAACAAAGTTAATGTTAAAAAACAACCATTTCTGTATATGAAAAACTGACGGATAGGCGCTGTAAATCAAAAATTATATTGTCCTATCAGGTCATTCATTTAAACCGAAAGTGAATTGAAGTCAAACATTGTTTTTCAGCATTTTTGTAGGTTTGGTGATCATAAACGACGTAATTAAAGCCTATTTAAGCATAATTTACGACGTTTAGATCACCAACCAACTATTTCCTTTAATATCGTGTCCCTGACTCTATTTATATGTCGTACCAAATATAGTCGTTAATTATTTTAGTCGAACTGGCAGGTCGGAGGTCAGTGGGCGTGGCCAGCGATCTGTAAGTTGAACGATAATCATTTAAGAGATGAAGAGAATATTTTTTGTTTTCATTGAGGTATGAACCGAAAAACTAATCACACTGTATGAATTCGCGAAGCGGATTCATACAGTGTGATTAGGTTTTTCGGTTCATACCTCCATGAAAACAAAAAATATTCCATTCATTTCTTATAATTTAATAGCATCTAGCGAAAAAAGCAAAACTTTACAAATTTTGATACCTTTTTGTTTAGAACTATTTTGTGCGGAAGCATACAAAATTGCTGCGTGCTCAAAATTCAGTTCATGGAGGTATGAATTAAATTTTTCGACCAATCAGAACGCTCGTTTTTAATAGACGAAACAAACAATTAAATTATAAGTGTTTAAATCGAATCATTTGTTAGCATTTAGCCAAATTGGAAATAAAACCCCTACACCCTCATAGAAGTTACTCTTCAATTCTTAACTAGCTGAAAGATCGCCGCTTTCCATCAAAAATCGATTGACTAATCAAACAATTAGTCTAGACCGATTGAACTTTGATCTCCGACATTCACGCCTAACATTTGTGGTAGTTTGGCGACTTAAACGTCGTAACTTAAGCATATTCAAGCTGCAGTTACGAAGTTTAAGTCGAAAACCAACGATTTAAACTGAGTTCGTTTGATAACTCAGTCAAACTGCGAGGTCAGTGGTTTTCGAGAGAGATTAGGTGACCTCACAGTTCCCGAGTAGGTGAAACTGAAAAAAATTGTTGCTGACGGAAATTGAGTGAGAAAGAAATACCAAGGCCTCTACTTCGAAAGTTTTAAAACATTCTGGAAGAAAGAAGAAACTGTTTGCAATAAATCTTTTCCCCTTTTCCTACAATGCTTACAAAAGCATTTCGAATTAGTCCGTAAATGAACACGATTGTTTGGGAATATTTTAGAACAAACTTTATTATAAAACTTGATGTACAATTTTGTGTCTTCCTCTACTGCTTTGTGTCATAAATTACATAATAATATTAAAGCATCATGCAAAAAGGGGCCGTCTAAGAAATCCGAACAGTATCGACTTTTGACAATCTGCGTGCGACCGGCGAGGGGTGCCCGGTGCCGCAATGTAGCTCTCCTGAATGTAGAACAGTCCTTTTACTTCACTATGTACTAGTTTTTCATACACTCTCGCTGGTTGACCCCTGATTGATCAGATGTTGTGCGAAAAAAATCAAGATGGTTCCTCTTCCGCGTCAAGGGTCACATATCATCAATGCGCGAGCAAAATGTAGTAACTACAGCTTTAATGAAGCTGTAGCTACGTCATTTTGATTGCGCACCGACGATATGATAACGCAAATGATATGAATCTCAAACTTTCCTTGAGCTAAGTTAGACCATGTACTGTATTGTAAAATTTTAGACCTCTCCAAATTTAAAGAATTTAATTCGGCAATTTAATATAGATATTCTTTTTAACAAAAGTAATCATTTAGTAGGGTAGAAAATATTGTGAAAAAGAGATAGTGCTTGTTACAAACAATTTCTTATTTTTCCACAATATTTTCTCGTATACAAAAATACAAGGACGTAAAAATAGTCAAAATGAAAGTAAAACCAGAACCATTCTTTTTTCTACATGTACCAAAATAAGATAACAACAATAGGTTTCAATTTTAAATTGGTCCTAGGGTATATTGGGAGCGTTTAGATCAATGCTTGTTCATATATTTTTTTCAAACCACCTCATAAAGACATTAATAAGTATAAGCTACATGAAATGAAAGTATTAAATACGTGTTAATAAGATTCTATAGAAATTACATTCCTATTAAGAACCATTATATGAAACTAGCACTAAAGTAACCAGAGAATAACCGTAAGCAATGGTGAATATTTTAACCCATTCTCACACAATCCCATCTTTTGACACCCTTCACGAAAAAGCTTTGGAAAACAAGGTGGAGAATGAAGAAATTGCTTGTCACAAGCAATTTCTTCATTATCCACTATGTTTTCTATAACGAAAGATGAAGGGTCAATTTAAAGTTGATGTCCCAAATTTCTGTCAAATTGGAACGGTCTAAAACTTGGTTATCTGGTAATTGGTTTGTATGCGTAATGCTCGTGATGACTCTCATATATGCTCACACCAATCTACTGTCATTTGATATAGATTGATATCATAGTTTATAATACAATATTGCACTTTTTGATTTATAATATAGTTAGAGATCACAGTAATTTGTAGTTTTCTGAAACACATCACACTACCAGATCAGCTTGTCTTTTGTACATTTCGATGTCTATTTCATCCTGATCTAAGGTGTAACTTCCGGAAGTCGTGGTGGAGCCACCGTCTTCGTCACATGACCTAATTGAGCTACAACTGTCATGGCGGCTGCGACGAGAAGCACTTTGTTGATAAAAGTCTCTCCACGGGTCTGTATTACTGAATGGATTTCGTGGACTTAAGTTTTTATTGTTTTGTATCACTGAATGACAAACTGGCGCACTGTTCAATACACGCATTTGATTATTTGGCAAATTGTCTACAACACTTCTATACGGGGGTGGTCTTGGAGGTGCCATATTTGTTTGATTTAATGGAAGGGTGTGTTCTCGTCTTTGATGATAGTTGTAATCACGTGGTCCGAATGAGACTCGTTTCATGTGAAAATGAGATTCGGGATAGCTGAACTTTCTCTTGTCTTCTGAAAACCAAAATGTTGTTAGAGGTAAGTTGTAGTTCTAAACAATCAAATGCTTATAGATTATACGATTTATCTATGCACTGTATATGAGAATTTAATTGACCCATTCTCACATAGAAACGCTTATAGACCCCCCCTCCCAAGAAAAACACTTGGGAAACATTGTGTTAAATGAAAAAATTGCTTGTGACAAGCAATTTCTTCATTTTCCTCAATGTATTCTCCCAATAAGATTTAAACAATCGAGAATTTAATAAACTTTAAACTGTCGTCTGCAGCCCCTTTTAATTTGGACCAGTCTAAAGTTTTGCCGTCTGATAATGGGTTAATGGGTAACCAGAAACAGACGAAAATGGAATAGAAAAAGAAAAATAAGTCACTGGAAATTCTACTTTCTTTAGCTTATTACCTGTCAATGTTAAAAATCAATAAAGTACATGTGCAAGTATTTCTTTTGAACTGCTTGATTAACTTTAATTATTTGAAGGCAAAATCTTTTTTTTTTTCTTTAAGTCCGATGATAAGAGACATTTATCAATTTATTGTAATGTGCTTTTGACATAAGATATTCATATTTGAACTCCCTGTTTGCCTAAATGTTTACTTTGTTGAAATTCAAGCACGCACATTTGATGCCGATGGAAACAGATGTTTTATCTAATATTTACGAATCTGAGAAAAAGGTCTGTCTGTCTTGATTTGATTCGCGAGGATGGTTTTTTTATGTTGATTTAATTCAGTAGCATTATTCAAGTTATCGATAATTATCGGATCGTCGCTACCCCCACTGAGCTCCGACAGGAAATTCCACTTAGATATTAAACATCATTATTTGCAGAATTTATGACCAATGATAATAACTTAATAGCAAAATGGTTGGTGGCGACGTCGACGTCGTAACTACAGATTGACTAAGCTGTAAGCACGGTATCTAAGTCACCAAACCGGCAAAACTTAAATGTGGTCCTATGTGAGAGTTCAAAGCTAACTTTGAACGATTTAATTGGTTGATTTATTCTTTTATTGACTACGCGATCCGTCAATTTCGCCATAAACAAGACTTTTGCAACATTTAAATACCAGCTAAATATTGAGTACGAAATATATCTTTTGTGTTGGTCCAAGATAGTAAAGAGGATTAAAACAAAGGGAGATAATTACCGTTAATTGGAGATGAAGTTGATACGTCGTCCTCACTACCACCCCGCCCACTGTCTCCGATAGTCTCACGTGACGTCTCGCTTCCGCTGTCCCCATGGGCTGGTTGCTGGATCTGAAGAAGATCGGAGGGAAGAATAAGACTCGATAGACCCATTTGCATTATTATCCCAAGTCATCTCTTTAGTAAACTGGGGAAAACTATGACTAAAGTATTTAGTGTTGTATCTTGAAAAGCCATAATCCTGCCTTTAAATGAACAAATGATTTTTACTAGGTGTTTGCCCGTAGAAAATATGCATTGTTTTGCTTGGTGGCATTGAATTATGAGAAAGGAAGAGAACATTTTTTTATTATTTTGACTGGGATTCGAACCTAAAAACTAATTAAGGGTCAAAACAGGGTTATCCCTCAATGTATCCTATATACTATACGAATTAATCGCATACTTCATATCTTTACTGGAAACGGTCAGTTGACACTTAACCCATTCCCACACAACAAAATTGTAGACTAGTTCAAATTGGAAGAAGTTGCAGACGACATTTTTTAGTAGTTGAACTTTTTAAATTTTTGTTTCTTTTAGGGTAGAAAATATTGTGGATAATGAAGAATTTGCTTGTTACAAGCAATTTCTTCATTTTCACAATGCTTCCAAAGCTTTGTTCTCGGGGGGGGGGGGTGTTAAAAAGGAGGGATTGAGTTGGAATAGGTTAAACCTTGTAAATCTCCACTCATTATTCACCCTTTTCGTAAAAACAGTTTGAACCCTAAAAAAATCATGGTCCAGGAGACAATGTCAGATGCTCTCGTGAGCCCTGCTAGTTTTAGAGTTCTTGACAGAAATGTGACAAACGGTCATAGGTTCGGAAATAAATCGCGACACAATTTCAACAATATTGAATCAGAGATAACAAAATCAGACTTAAAACCCTGATTGATGATTTGAAACAAGGAGACTGCTTTGTCGTAATTTCAACGAGTAATTATTTCGTACAATGGATAATAAAGCCGAGAGAAATCTTTTTGTAACTACGGTTACATTATAAAATAAAACGTCTGTGCAAATTACCGTTATCATGACAACTTATCGGCCTAATGAACCAAAACTCAATTTTACTGATTTTCCTAAAAGGATGAAAGAAGACATCTTAGGGGTTTTAAACGAAATCTGTCGACATGATTCAATCATTGCCACTGTTATAAATCGTCGTAATTATATTGTTTCTGAACGGGAAAGTTAATTGAGGGAATCGCATTGTAACGTCTTTTGTATTAGCGATTACAGTTAAATAATCACGGAGGGTGTGTAATAGATCAACTTTTTTTTCTAATACCGCACTGAACCGCCCAATCTAACTGTAGTTATCAGCTTTTGAGCGAAATGATAAAAAATACAAAGCGACTAAGTTGAATCTTGAAAGCGATCGATTCACGTAGTTTGCGGCAGCTTCAGAATTTGAAATATTGTCATTTTTTTCTCAAATTCTTAAGAAGGGTAGAAGTTGTTTTATTTAAAAATCACTGATTAGCCAATTTCCATACGTTCCCCTCCTTTACGCCCTATAGAAAAAAGCCTTTGAAATCATTGTAGGGAGTGAAGAAAGTGATTGACACAAGCATTTTCTTCATTATCCACAATGTTTTCAATTCAAAAAGAAAATATAATTTGAAATAATATCAGTATGAAATAGTCGTCTGCGGCTTCGTTCAATTTGGACCAGTGTAAGATTTTGTTGATTTGGAAAGGGTAAATGCAAGTTTGAGATCACGATAAACTCATTTTTATGGTCCAATCTATGGAACTGAATATGTTTGAATATATGACACGAGAATGTAAATTTATTTATAAAATACGAAGGAAGCATACGTTAGTAAATAGTGTTATAATTCGCTATTGCCGAATCTTTGCTTCCATTTAAAATTACAGTAAAACCTGCATTAAACAACCACTCAATGGACGGCCAAAAAGGGTCGCTATAAAGAAATGTCGCTTAACCAATTCCCACTCATTTACACTTTTGGACGCCCCTCAAGAAATTACTTTGGAAAGCATTGTGGAAAATGTAGAAATTGCTTGTTACAAGCAATTTCTTCATTATCCACAATGTTTTCTACACCGAAACACTGACATTTTTAAAATTCATTCAACTAAATATTTTTGTCTGCATCTTCATTCAATTTGGACCAGTCTAAATTTTTGTCGTATGGTAATAGGTTACTGCACTGTTTTTGTGGTATATATACGGGATCGTTTCGACTGCGTACGCAAGTCAAAAACGAGCATTCTGATTGGTCGAAAAAAATATTCATATCTCCCTGAACAAAATTTTGAGCACTCAGCGATTTTGTTTGCTTCCGAACAAAATAGTCCCATGCAAAAAGGTATCAAAACCTGGAAAGTATTTGTTTTTCCGCCATATTCTATTAAATTATAAGAAATGAAGAGGATATTTTTTGTTTTCATGGAGGTATGAACCGAAACACCTAATCACACAATGTATGAATCCGATTCGCGTATTCATACAGTGTGATTAGGTTTTTCGGTTCATAACTCCATGAAAACAAAACATATTCTCTTCATCTCTTAATTGAACATATCTCTGATATTATATGACGAAAATAATTTTGCTCAAGGACAAGTATCAAGGCTGACAAAAATCATGATGGGAAAGGATAGTAAAAGCTTTGGGATGTTTTAAAAGGGGATTTAATAGCCAAAGAAAGTGCTTACAAGAAAGTGCTATTAAGGTATAATCAAAGCTAAGAAGACTTGAAAAGATGTACTTAAATGACTTCTTTAATCCTGTAAAGGTGAACAAGTCAATTGTTTTAAGAAGATCTGTAATTAGTGAAGTGTCTTTTAAGGCGGTCATAATGTAAGCGAATTATGGTCTGTCGCCATTACTTTTTTTTTACTGTTACGAACCCTAGTAACACATTCACACACAATAAAGCTTTGGGACACCAACGTTTATAGAAATGAGTGATTGCAAGCACAAACATTTATAAATAATCTAGTTTTTAGTTTCGTCTATCAAAAACGAGCGTTCTGATTGGTCGACAAAAATTATTCATAACTCCTTGAACAAAAGTTTGAGCACGCGGCGATTTTGTATGCTTCCGCACAAAATAGTCTCATACAAAAAGTTATCAAAATTTGTAAAGCTTCTGTTTTTTTTTTTTTTTTCGCTCGATGCTTTTAAATTATAAGAAATGAAGAGAATATTTTTTTGTTTTCATGGAGGTATCAACCAAAAAACCTAATCACACAATGTATGAATCCGCTTCGCGTATTCATACAGTGTGATTTGGTTTTTCGGTTCATACCTCCATGAAAACAAAATAAAAATCTCTTCATCTCTTAATTAATAGAAAATTTAATTTGGCTTTAAGTGGGTTAGAATTAAATATTGATCATTCATGCAAAAGGATTTTGTCTTACCTGCATGCTAGGTGTGTCCCAATCACGAGCTTTGGCTTCCCATAAATATTGCTGTAGCTTTAAGGCTTTCATATGGCTGTCAATTTTCTCCTGGTTTGGAATAGGAAATTGTGGGTTAGAGGTAGAACTTGGGGCATCGTAGAATCGCTGTAATGTGAATAAGTATAAAGAGTAAAAAAAAAACCTATGAAATATAAAATGATGATGCATATTTATCATGAAAAAAAAAAAGAAAAATCGGTGACCTAGGAAAAACAAATTTTTGTATATGGAAAAGTATAGTTAAGGCTTGTAGCCAAGAAATCAATGTGCGATATCAAGGCTTGTGCTAGTCTTTGAAATTTACGAGTCAATGTATTCCTTGACCATAGAATTTTAGGAGTAAAACAACAAGAATAGCAAATCTTGGGTCATAAATTTGAATATGTAGGAGTCAAAATTTGGGAGTCTTAACCCTTTCCCGTTTTATGAAATTTTAGACTGGTCCAATGTCAAAGAGGTTGCAGACAACATTGAAAAATGCGTGCAATTTGAAATTTAACCATCCTTTGTGGTAGAAATAGTGTGAAAAAGGTAAATTGCTTGTTTCAACCAATTTCTCCCTTTTCCACAATGTTTTCTCAAGAATAAAAATCACAGCAACGCAAATCCCGGGTTTGTACAGGAAAGGCTAAATAGTCGGTTTTGACTTTTAAAAAATTATTGCGGAAAGGAAGAAAGGGGTCATAATGACACCCCAAAGAAAACTCAATGGGTCAATACAGATTATTTTGATTTTTTTTTTTTTGAGGATCAAAACCTTGGTTTATAGCTCAGCCTCAAACACGACCCCTGTGGTGTGTAAAAAATGAACAATCTACGTAGAGAATAAGAGGGACAAAGGCATATGTCGGTCCCATGTCGTGTATTTGAATTACAGGATTCTCGGAGCAGTGATAGCAGTGATAGATTTAAATTAAAACCCAGGGATTAGTAAAGATCCAAAAAGCGATTTTTTTTCGATTCTGAAGCGCAAGTTACTAAGTACATGTAGCTCTGGTATAACCCATTACCCGACGACAAAATTTTAGATTGGTCCAACTTGGCAGTAGTTGCAGGCAATAATGTATAGTTGATAGAATATTAAAAATCTTTAATATTTTAGGCTAGAAAAGACTGTGGATATTAAAGAAATTGTTTGTAACAAGTAATTTCTTTATTTTCAAGAATGTTTTCTAACGCTTTCTTCTTAAAGGGCGTATAATGAGAGGCATTGTGTCGGAATGGGTTAAATGGTGTTTTTGCTTGGTGGAAGTACGGATTGCTATAATAGAGCCAAATGTGCGAAACTGAGTCAAGTTGTGAGGTAGAAAATCATTCGTTATCGTTATTTTTGTACATCTGATATTCAAAAACCATTAAGCATTTAGTTCCATTTGTCTTTTAGCAATAGCCCTATCGATCATGTAGTCGTGGAATAAAGCATTGTCACCTGAATTCGTGATTTATAGTCGACATTTCAATACTTAGCAATGAGATATAGGAAAATTGCTTGTTCTATAATCATATTTGACAACCAACGTGAATTATATACAATTCTTAACCCTTTCATTTAGACCAGAAATGAGATTTGATCTTCGACATTTGCCACCATTCTCGTTAAAGCTTTCTTGTCGTTTTGGCGACTTAAAGTTCGTAACTACAGCTTATTCAAGTTGTAGTTGAGACGTTTAGGTCGCCGACCAACTATTCACATTTTTACTGCGTGCTGCTTGCCATGTATTTTGCATAATTACGCCTCTAAAAATCAAAACGAGACTTCCTGTCGGAGTCAGTGGCCATGGCCAACTGAGAAAATGGGCGGGGCCAGCGTTTGATCATTTTCGGTTCAAATATTTGAATAAACTTACTTTTTGTAGATAAGTGTCATCAGTACTGGATTCCTGGTTTCGACCCCCATCTAGACCATCCAGGGAGAAGTCGAGAGTAAAGCTTACTTCTTTCTTTTTCTGTTTGTCTAGGTCATTACTATCCCCGTTTCCTTGAAAACCGTCGGAGTCGGATCTTGATGATATACCAGAATCGGAGTAACAAGCACCGTCCATCGAACTTGCTTTACGGCGATCAATCCTGCGTATAAATACAATCACTCCCACGATGGCCAGGGCGAACACTAGTGTTGTGATGACAACCACAACTGAAATAACGATATATTTACTACTGTCACTTCCATCTGCTGATTTGCCGATCGTGGCGTTTGCATATACCAGCTCAATATGTAACGTTGCTGTTGTTGATCTAGGGTTAAGTCCATTGTCGCTTACTTTTATCTCGAGAGTAATTGTTGTATCTTTCTTTATATCAATTAGTTTTTTGACAGAGATTTCACCGAGTTGTCGATTGATTTCAAATATTTCCAGTTCATTACCACCAATAATACTGAAGGTTAATGTACCGTTTTCACCTTCATCTAAATCATGGGCCACTACCTTCGTGACAACATTGTAGTCTTGGACAGGATAGAGAAACTGCACAGTATCGTTGACATCGTTAGGGAAGGATATTGTAGGATCATTATCATTCACATCAGTCACAAATATTGTTACATACTGGTTATTACTCATCACTGGATCACCTTTATCAGAAATAGTAACAGGTATCTCATAACGTCTAGTATCTTCTCGATCTAAAGGTCTAGTTGTGCGTAGTTCTCCGCTATGTAATAGCTCAAATGGGTAATTATTGTCTAAAGACGCAAAGCTGAACTGAAATTGACCATTTTCACCCAGATCGTCGTCTTTTCCTGTAAGGGAACCTACTGTGATGCCTGCATTTGTGTTTTCTTCTACATATAATTCAGGTCGTACCGGCACCATGTAGGGCGAATTGTCGTTTCTGTCTAAAACTGTTAATGAGATGGTAGCAGTTCCAGTTTTGTTGTCTTTCCCATGATCAATAGCTAGAACTCGAAACACTATATGGGGATTAGTCTCACGGTCGAAACTTCTATTTGCAAAAATAAATCCAGTTGTGTTATTAATGACAAACATGTCCCCACTGTCTTGGTGTAGAACATATTCTATGAGACCATTAGCACCAATGTCTTTATCCGTTGCAGTCACTTGTATAACATTATCAAAAACGTCATTATTTTCAAACATAGAGACAGAGTAAACGTTCGGATCAAACACGGGTGTATTGTCATTAAAGTCCATAACATTGACCAGAAACGTTGCTGATGATTCGAGGCCACCATTATCCAGACAAAATACAGTTACATTATGCGCATCACGGTTTTCTCTGTCTAATTCTCCATTTAAAACAATCTTGTAACTGCGATCTGAGTAGTTTTCTAATTTGAAGAGCGGGTCTAACAGATTACACAAAAATTCACCGTTCGAACCTTTGTCTGTGTCGTCCACATTTACAAGCGCAACAAAGAATCCCCTTGGTTCATTTTCAGAAATGTTCACAAATCCTGTCTGTCCCTGAGAGAGAAGATTAAGATGAATAACAGGAGGGTTGTTTCCAACATCGCGTACATTCACAGTTACATTAGCAAAACCTTTCTGTGGATGTTCGCCATGGTCGTAGGCTTCTACTGAGAATACATAATGATCCTTTGGCTCATATATGAGATCTTTGATTACTGACAACTGCCCGGTCGTTTCGTTAATTGAAAAGATAGTAATAATGGTGTCTATATCTGGCTGTCTTTCACGAAACTTGTATGATACACGTGCGTTTTCATTTAGATCCATATCTGTAGCAGAGAGGTTCATTATGACTGAATTAATGTCCACATCTTCATTGATGGTTATGTTATAGCTACTAGGCTCGAACTTCGGTGCATTATCATTTTCGTCCATTACACGAATATTGATTGTAAACACACCTTTTAGGACGGGATCACCTCCATCGACAGCAACAACTCTGATCACGTGACTATCCTTATCTTCTCTGTCCAATGATCGAATAAGCCGTAGATATAACTCATTCGATTGAGAGTTTCTGTCTGTTTTTGTTATAAGTTCAAATAACTCTTGGTCCTGTTCTAAGGTGTAAGTCACCTGGGAGTTGTTTCCCGTTGTATCTTCGTCGGAAGCACTATCAATTCGAAATTCAGTTCCGAGAGTTTCTTTCTCAGAAATGTTTTTGAAAATTGAATCCTTTGGGAAGACAGGGGCGTTATCATTGAGATCTAGAATGTTAATACTGAATGGTAGAGTAGAGAAGAATGTTTTGGCTTGGACAGCCACGAGAAACTTCATGACACAATCGACCTTAAACTTACACACTGTTTCTCTGTCAATCATGGTTTGTGATGTAGTTAAATTTCCACTTATCTCCTCCAAGATGAAATATGGAGTCCAGGAATTTTCGTTGAGGAAAGTAAACCTTGCATCTTGCCTCTCATTCTCTGGAATGTTAGAGAGGATTCCACTTGCTTCGGCAACGTTGCCGATGAAGAAACCTTCGTCTTGGTTTTCATATAGGTTGAAAATGAGCTCGGTTTCTTGATCTTGCTGGGCGAAAATAAAGGAGGTAGATAGGCAAGCGATGAAAAACTGAAGAAATTCCATCCTGTGTATCAGTCGATATACTTCATAGTAAAGTTATCTGAAATGACAAATATTTGAATGATATTAAATTATAACAAACAGGGAAAATACATGTGGGACTGCTTTTATCCTTCTATTTTTGCAGTGATTATTCAGTCTGTTATTTTGAGGGTTCCGCTCAGTCTTATCTGTACAAAGCTTTAATTTTTTTAAAGAAAGCGAAATTGTGGCAGGTGATGCATTGTCGATAGACTTCCAAAATCTCTCAACAACAGCTATAGTAAGCTTTGGGTTTGAGGTTTAGGTAGAATAACGGCGATGCGTTTGAATACTTGTCTTTCTTTAAAATCAACCGATGATTATATTAAAAAAATAATATAAAACAAACAAAGAAACAACACAAACAAATCACGAAAGATTCACCAAACGATTTAATTAAAATCCTTGCACTTTCGACGCTTTATGGAAAAGGTTTTAGGAATATATCCGATATATTTATATTTCTTCAGAAGAACATTTTCCGAGTGTTGTGTATACAAAAAAAACGTTAATCATTAAAAACAACATATGCCGCTGTATTGGTCGCAATATCCAGAAAACCTCCCAATTAATTATTTCTTTGTACTTGAGTCGCCATAAATACCGCGCAAATCCAGTAATAAACTTAATAAAATCCCCCCATAAAAACATCATCGATCCCAAAAGGAAAAGGTAATATGAACGAAGAAAGGAAAAGCTATCCGAACTTAGTACAATCTATCTAGTGGTGAAATCCACACATCGCGTGACTTTCACTTGCCCGGATATTTGATATCAACCCACCAGTAATATTGTCACTAAAACACTGGTTTTCCCCGTGATATTGACACTTCCAATCCTCTCCACGTTTACCACCCTACAATTAGCAGTTCATAAATAAATCTGAGGCATATATTATGCCTCTATAATATCAAAAATATAGGACAAAATGGTATATATCCACGCGTGTATTTGACTAAAACTTCTTCTCGAATCCCCAAACAGTTCTTCTGTATTTATCGTTTGGGCCTTTTCGTTTTCATGGAATATTTGTTATGAAAATGGGGAATAACTGTAAAAACAACAACGACAAACTTAATAACGAAAATTTTAACCAATTTCCACACAACCCCGTCTTTAGGAACATGCTGAAAAACACGGGGTGGGGGGAGGGATTTGGAGAAAGAAAAAAAAGTGATCGTTACCAGCAATTCCTTTATTGTACACGAAAGTGTCAAAGACTAAGAATTTCTAAATACAAGCTTGGCGTCGTCAGCAACTTCTTTTAAATTTGGACCAGTCAAAAATTTTGTCTTCTGGTAATGAATTAAATGAGCTAGCAAATCGAGTTACATGTATTCATTTACGAATATTTTGTACCTACCGATTTGAAATAAACACCTTATTTAAAAAAAAAATGTACGTGGACCTAAACAGGTTCGTTTAAAAGTAATTCTGAAACGTGCGTGTAAAGTTAGTGGTTCAATAAGAAAGGTATTAAATTTAAAGATTTGAACAACTGACACTTATATTGCATGTCGTAATGTTAAGATTCAGTTTTGGTTGCATCAGTATATTCAGTGTCAGGGGGATTAGTTTTCTGTTTTTTACGATATTGATATGTGGCAGATATATAGAGGAAACCCCGAGACTTTCATTACTCTCGCACCTGGTTGGGGGATTTTTTAATCCTTTACGACACAATCTCTTGTTTTCTCGCCCAAGAGGATCAAACGGGAAAACGATGCTGGTAAATGAGAAATAGTTTGTTACATTAATTTTATCATTTTACCACGATGTTTTCTATCCGCTTTTGTACTGGTTGTTCAATATATACGCAATTTAGGACGTCACCTGAAAGGTAGAAAATATTGTGGTAATAGAAGAAATTGCTTGTCACAAGCAATTTCTTCTTTTACCACAATGTTTTCTGGAGTATAAAATCACGGCTACGTAAAATCCCGGATTTGTCCAGGAAAGAGTTAAATCATGTAGCCTAGTGGAGATTTTAAGTTAACTCATGCAAAGAACCGAGTTCAAACAAAGTTTTTCATGACTTAAGAAATGTAAAGACCCATCGAAATTCGATTGAATAGAACACAAACAAATGGATTTATGAAAGTTGATTTTTGTTGCAAGGCAGTAAATTATAAACGAAGAGCGTTTGATATCAACTTTCAGACTTATGCAGAAAAAAAGTGATCTTGTTCATTAATTTCACCGTTAATTTTGTCCTTTGCGATGTTTAAAAACACATACTATAAACGGCATGTACTTATGGGAAAGTGAGACGTGAAATCAAAATTTAACATACATAACCATGTATAGATGTACAAGTTATAGTGAGTGATCACAGGTCAATTTTGTTCTATACAGGTATAGACAAAATTGACCTTTGACCACTCACTATAACCTGTACATCTATATATTCTTCCTTTGTGATGAAATTATTATATTGACTCGTTGCGTGTACGTTTGTTGTTGATCTTTTTTGGCTATATAACGACGGCGTTAGAAATTGAATTAATCATAAATGATTAAATGGGTGAATAAGTACGACCATTTCTAATCCGATATTTTGCCTATCCAAGATAAGCAAACACTTGTTACGATTATCATCTATTTGAACGGCGATTAATCCACGAGTTATCGTTCTTGGTCATTCATTTTCGTGTGAATTTCACAGGCAGTCGAAATGTTACCACTATTTAACTAGTATTTGCACAACCTTTGTTGTTCTAATGGTCAAAGGCGTGAATTGCAGCGGACGAACAAAGAACCTTGCCAAATAAAAGATTATACTAGATAAACTAACAAAGGCGATAAGCAGTTGGGCAAATACGAACTCTTATCTCAACATTATTACATAAAAAAGATACTTCGATCCAAGCTTTCTGTAATTGGGTTCGATCCAAGCTTTCTGTAATTGGGTTCGAACTTACAAATTACAAACTTACAAACTTCGGTAGTTTGTTTTCGTATTAAAGTAAATCTTGTATAAAGCGACCACTTAAGGGACTACCAAATGTGGTCGCTTTAGAGAATTGTCGCTCAGTGTGCTTTTTTTTTTATCAAAGATATGAAGGATTGATTCGATTGCAAACACAAATTATTACAGAATTCTCGCCTTATTCTATGCTGTTGGGACTCATTTGAATCGTCTCATTGAGACGATTCTAATGAGTTCCATCAACATAGGATTTAGTATTGATTTTCTTTTATTCTTAGTAAAATGCCTTCTTTATACGAACTTTATTCTTTCAAATTGTGTATGCATTAAGAGAGTTTATTTGAACTAGTGACTGCGTGAAAACAGGCTTGCGCAAATAAATCAAACGATACAGTCAGTTGCCTGAGTATTGGCATTTCCATAGGTTTCTTTATTCGCGTTTATTTATGACCCAGAATACAAATTTGCTTAGGATTTAGTTGTTAGAAGGGGTAAAAGAATTTAATTCCGATGCTAACAAGAGGGAACCGATTCCCTTCAGAAATATTAGGACGTACAGTATCAAGTTTTAACGTCATTAATGCGTTGCAAGCAAACACTGACTTTCTAGACCCAGAGGTATTCTAAAAAAGGAAGACAATGGAAAAACATGAAAGTACTAGATGCATTTCTTTTTATACCAGGGTCTGCGTTGGCGTTTGAAATTGGGGAGTCATTTAGATTTATCAACTTTCTGGATAGAAAACATTGTGTAGAATGAAAAAAATTCTTGTTGTAAGAAATTTCTTCATTTTACACAATGTTTCTCCAATTGTTTTTTCTTGTGGGCCTAAAAAGCGTCATTGTGTGGGAATGGGTTAATATTCATTCTATTGTCATAGCTCGTTTTGACAAATGACTTTAGCCAAACAAAAACTGTACATCATTGTATTAGCATGAGTAATTCACTCGTCTTCATTTCTCAAACATGTATGAATAAAACGTGGACATATAATGTGAATATATGACAATAATAACTACAGTATTCATTGTTATGTAAAATATTTCAACGGATCCTCAAATAAACCCATTCCTCATATGGTCCATATAAACTCCAAAGCATTGTAAGCGCTGATGGTTCAATGATTTTTCCCATTTATATATAATAAATAGTCAATGTCAAAGGTAAATAGGATGATGTATTGTCATCATTAACACCTTTCAACCTTTTGAACTATATCATTAAAGATTCTTTTTTGGTAAGACATAAGTCATTGTTTGGATCAAGTTATTCTTTTAATATATACAATCATATTTTCTTGATTCGTTTTTTATTTTTATTTTTTTTTATTTTTTATTTATTTTTTATTTTTTTTTTTTTTTATTTTTTTTTTTTTTTTTTTTGAAAGTCGAGTCTGTCTTATATTCCTAAGCTGAAGGAGGTATTTTCTAAGCTAAATTGTACTTTTTGTGTGTCATCCTTTCTTCTCGTTTAACCCAACCCTTTTAACCCGCACTAGAATAGAGTTCTGGTAAATATGTGGAAAATTGAAACAAGCATATTCTTCATGTTCCAGAATGTTTTCTACTCTAACAGACAAAGAATCTTAAAATTTCATCAACTAAAATTGCTGTCTGCAGCGTCTTTGAATTTGAACCAAATGTCGTCTGGTGGTGATCGATTAAAATGCTCTTCACGATATATCTACCTATACATTTGTTTACTGTCTAGGAATATTGTTGCTATTTTCTCATTTTTGTCTTTAGAGAAGCCTTTTTTCCTAAAGAAAAATTATCATGTGGAATCAAAAACACACCTAAAAAGAGGACCAGGGCACCTAACTAATATTTTTGCCCTGCGAATGATAAATAACCAAAAAATGATACATGTATCTTTTAAGTGAATTCGTATGATAATCGGTCACGCCAAGAAGAGATCACCACTTTAATATGCACTAGATTAACTACAAGTATTTTCTGATGCTATACCATCTCAACATTTGACCTTTTTGCTACAAGTTACTCGGCATATATTATGCGCAAAATAACGCCGTTGAATATCGAGGCGGAACTTCTTTTCGGAGGTCAGTCGGCGTGGTTAGCGATCTGTCAATGAAAGTAGCTCGATGCTGTTGAAATGTAATACACAATAGATCGTCTTTGGGAAACATCACAGGATTTTCTTTTGTTCCAGTTTTTCTTAACTAAGTCTAGAATTGAAAAGTTCTTTAGCGAACCTTGACGAGATTTTTTAAGTTTTCTCTTCGCTTAATAGTGTGCTTATGAACATGACGTCACAACGACGTCATTCAAAAGATATATCTTCAACTTGGCCAATTTCGAAATATCTCACGCTTTGCATTGGTCCGTTTTTCGTGTAATTGGATTTATACTAAGGCATAACAAAGTGGGAGTTTGTATTTATTATAAAATGACTCCATCGAAGGATTTTATTTTTCTTTTCTAAAATAGAAAAAGGTTAACAAATTACCTTTGAAACATGGAAAATTTAATCGAAGCTATATGTCCACGAGTTCTGAATTACACCTACACTAAGTATCCGCAGTGTGTTTACGTTAATAGTACGTCAATCACGTATGGTGGGAACGTTCACACTGACGTTACGTAGAGACATATGTATATACCATACGGTACAGGTTCATCAGAGCGGGTAACTGCTTTGATATAACAGATCATTTATTTCATCTTTTCGGACAATAAACACCAACATGTTGGAGTTGTCATATTATTAATATCCAACCCTTACGTGCTTACGTTTAAGTACACATTCGAAGGCTACCAAAATACAGTTAATCTTGTATTAAGCGACCTCTCATTGGACGACCAAAAAGAGGTCGCTATATAGAATGTTCAATTAAAACAGATCTTTGTGAAATATATGAAGGATTGAATCAATTGCTTGCGTAAATTATTACTGAGTTTTTGCTGAATTCAATGTTGTTGGGACTCATTGGAATCGTCTCATTGAGACGGTTCTAATGAGTTCTAACACCATTGCCTTTAGGTGTGAATTTTTCTGCAAATATGAAACCTTCCATAGGAGAGCTTTTTATTTTGAAAAAGAATTAGAATTCGATTGGGGTCACCCAATGGAAGTGGTCGCTTTATAGGGATGGTTGCTAGATCAAGAGCGAATGAAGTTACGGTTTTTGAAAACTGCCGATGCTATTCGTAATCTAGCTGTATAAGTGGATTTTTTCGGGGGCAGGTAATTTATTGCACCTTTCTGATAATAAACACATGCATGCCAGTCAGTCGAGAGGACAAACCAACCATTCCACTTGTGTATTTCACACACTAGATTTGTGACATATTGACTTTGATTTAGTTTTGACGAATATGATTGTTTATGAATTGTTAATATACATGTATTTGTATTTGTTTCGACATTTGCTTACATGAAAAAATACTAAAAGCTATATCTAACGCTTCTGAAAAAGTCTAAATATTGGGAAAACTGATGGACGATGATATTGCAAAATTGCTAATAACATACGTCGGTTGGCGAGAAAAATATCGTAACTTCAGCTGCTGAGGTTACGATATTTTGTTCGCCAATCGACGAATAGTTTCTTTTTATCTCAGTCCTTTTATTTTCATTTTTTATTAGTGGTGAACTCGGCCGTTTAATCTTATTCAGCATGGAAAAAAACGGTATAAAACATTTGTGAGAAAGAAGGAATCGATATCAAGAAATGTCTCCTTTCCCAACAATTTTCTTTCTTATATCACTTTACAGGGCGGCAAAAGCAATTTACATCTTGATATAAGTGCTTGCACCAGTCAAAAGAGGGGTTATCCCACGTGCATTATGACACCCTACTGCCATGTTGACAAATACACAAATGTCACAGTAACATTTCTATCGTTTCAAGTTCACTTGTCATATATGGTGAAATTGAAACTTACAACATTTAATGACATCACTGAATGTCAAACTATTTTTTATGTAAAATATATGACGACCCCCCCCCCCCCTCCCCTCCCCAAATCCTTTCCTAAATTATCGAACATATGTATCTCGAAGCAGGTCATGACATAACACGACTGTTTCTGCAGCACCCTATGTTATGGCATTGAACTTTAAAGCATGCACAAATAAGTCAGTTAATGTCCCTCAATTTCTCACACTGATTTCTTCCCCCTTTTGGGCATTTTTTCTGTCCTTTTTTTTTTGAATGACTCAAAATTCAAAGTTTAATCTTCAAAATCTTTAACCCATTCCTGTTCAATTCCTGTTATAAGCAGTTTCTTCTATTTCTACAATTCTTTCTCAAATATAAATTCACGGGACGTTAAAACAGGCTTTGAACGGGAAAGGGTTAACAATCTAATGTCTGAAAAGAATAAACCTTGTCGGTTGAAATAATGCGGAATGATTCTCCCGCCTCGCGATGTTTTTTCTTGTATATTTATACGGGTCGAAATGCAAATGGGAAAGGTTTAAAAAAAAAAAGAGCTCGCTGAAAACAGTACATTAAAATATGATAAAGAATGGCGTTGACAATCATTATGAATTATTAAAAACTTTGTACTCAATTAATTATAATAAGCGTTAAATTTACATTTACAAGCCACATTTGAGATGACAAAAATGGATTACATAGTACTTTTTTATAGAATTTGATATTTTTACCTAAAAAGATATGTCATCAAACCGTGATGAGTTTGACGTCCTGAACGTAAATAGGGTTAGACAATATTTTGAGAAAAGAAGAAATTGTTTGTGTTAAGCGGTTAATCCTCTTTTCAAAATGATTTATCCTTACATAGCTATTATTTTCGAACAAGAAATGGATAAATTGCTGTCTGTATCCTAATTTATTTCCGACCATATTGCAAAAGTGTCGTGGAATAGTGAGATAACTTAAATATGCTCTCTTTTCTTCTATTCCGCATGTCGTGCAGCACTATATGTGATCTCCGACGGTTTGTTCCGACATGATACTTTATGGCGTGACAGATCACACTGAAGGAAAGATTGTTCACCCTGTAAACTTATTTGAGGATCCAGTTTTCGCAAAAACAATATGTTAATAATTTTAAAAAATACTCGGAATTCGATGTTTATGATTGGTTTTATTCCAATTTAAATACCTTTCTTTCATAAATAAGGTTTATAATCGTCGGTAGGTGAGAAACATGTCGTAACTGAGGTACCGACGATATTTTTGTGTTATTATATTGTGATTACGTAGTTCAAATCATTCTATTTCAGAATTAATACAAGTTCTACAACTAAAATCATTAGTTTTAATTTATCATTTTTACATAAATATCATTATTCTTATTAAAATTTTCATCAACACAAAGCCATACATTCAAGATGACAAGTCCCCTAAAAAAAAAAAAAAAAAAAAAGAAAAAAGAAAGAAATACTTACAGAAAATCTAATCTCTCTACCTATAATGTTTCAAAGTAACAAGAAATCAATGTGCTACACTGCTGTACAAAACACTGAACATTATATGAAACCGTATTTGATTTTATTCCGAATGTTTATATTTTAACTCCAGTTAAAGAAAGTCGTAGTGTACAACACCAATGTTATTCTCTGACACAATGTTTATCGCTGTTCGACCTCAGTCAATCAACCACTGGATGATGTTTGAATGGTTATGGCATTAAAGAAGCCAATACTAATATATACAAGGCGAGTGTCTTAAATCCCTTAACTTATCAAACTATTTCAAATCTTGCGATAAAGTTGAGAGAGGTGTGAAAATTTTTCGTGATTTAAATGTGGTTGTAAAAACACTTGTAAAGTATAATTTGAGAAAAGGACTCGGCTATTAGCTTTCTTATCCATGTCGGCCCGCCTTAAAGATGGTGCGATAACGCTTGACTAAGATTACAAGAAACTTCCTTTTGTTGTTGACCGTCTTGCGTTCCATGATAACAAATTAGTATTTATTCACATATAAACACATTTTCGCTATGAAATCCAAACGGTCCAGCTTGAACTAGTCTTTTCCGTACTTTCCTTGATTTTTAAGTGATATTTTACTTGAGAAAAAAAAATGTGGAAAAAGTATCATTTTCTTCTTTTCAAACAAATTTTCTATCACATAGGATGGTTACTGTTTTAGGTTTTACCCACCTAATTATGACGTCTGCTACCATCTTGGATTTGGACAAAAAATAAATAGATAAATAAATGAAAAAAAAAAATAATAAACGAACAAGACTTAATTTTATCTCTTTAAAAGTCAAGTTATACATGAATAATAATGATGATGATATCAATTTTTAAACAATATGTTTAAGGTATTGTTCGAAAGATCATTGTCAAAGATTCGGAAATTATTTATTTCAAATGTTTTAGTTTTCTGATTTGTTTATTTGATTTGTATGTGAATCGTTTCGACAAAGTTTGTACCATCTGTTCTGGACACCGAAATTCTACAACCTAAAACAGTACTTATACTGATAAATTAATTATTTTTGCTGATGAAATAATATAGAAGAAAATTATCATCAAACACCCCGAATGAATACCAATCTATCTGAAATGTTGATGCAATAACGTAAAACGGTATTGGTTCGTTTTAAGGCCGTCTTGGTGCTGTTGCGTTATTAGTTTCTTCACAACCCGCCTTTTTAACCTACTACCGCAAAATGACGCTTTTAAACGCCTCTCAACAGGAAAGCTTTGGAAAAAACAATGTGGAAAAAGAAGGAGTTGCTTTTTACAAGCAATTTCTTCATTTTTCACAACGTTTTCTACTTCAATAGACATAGGTTTTAAAGATTTCACCAACTTTTAATAGTCGCCTGCAAATTCTTTGAATTTGGACTGGTGTTAATTTTTTTTCGTTTGGTGATGGGTTAAAAAGTGTTTAAGTCGGAAAAGGGATTTTAACGAAAAAGTGACTGTTGAGAGAAAGTTTAAAGAAATTAGCCTTTGGCCTTAAATGGTCATTGATTACCTAAAGCTTAAGGTTGTTACAAAAAGGTACACAATAAAACAATTAGTGTGTTTAACGATTACCTTTAATTATACCGTTACAACATTGAGATAAAATCTACCGACACTTAAGGATGGAAAGGCGAAGACGCTCTCAAAGATTTAGTAATAGATAATATTTGTTAAACGCAAATCGTCGTTCGACAAGCAAAATGTCGTAACTACAGCTTTATTCAAGCTGTAGTTAAGACATTTTACTCGTGCAACGGCGAAATGTTTAAAATGGCTCAATCAGCATTATTTTCCCCCGTTTTTCAGTTACTATGTAAAACGCATTATGTTCATTTTATTAAACAAACTAATTAATTAGAAAAATAAATCGAACTAAGAGTTCACCTCGCCATTTCTTACAACAACACCTTTTTTCACATTCAAAGAAAAAAAAAGTAGTAACAAGTAAATGCTTCATTTTCCAAAATGTTTTCTTTCCAAACAGATAAATTTTAAAAAAAAATCATGTATTCTCCAACTTCTATCACTCTGCATCAGTCTTAAGCTTGTAGCTTGGTGATGGGTTAAACTTTAAATATTTCCAACGAGTGCATCTGAAAATATTGTTAAGATACAAGTATCAAAATGCTCAAATAACGGACAGATAACCATATTTAGAATTCCCATCAAAGTCGTAATCCGATTTGGGGATCAGAGCACAATTCTTTTCCGACACCTGGGTCCCTAATCTTGGATCCCAATTAAAGCTCCTGGCCCAGATAGGAGAAAGAGAGAGAAATATTTACCCGCCTTGAATAAGACCAAAGAGCGTTATTGCGCTGCCTTTGAGTCTTTGACCATCCCACCTAATGGGACGCCTCTCTCTCCCCCCCCCCCAAAAAAAAAAAAACTGGAAAAAACATCGTGTAAAATGAAGAAATTGCTTGTATCAAGCAATTTCTTCTTTTTATACAATGTTTTCTATCCAGGATGTTGAATAAATAGAAAAAATAATAAACTTTAAAACATCGTCTGTAACTCCTTTGAATTTGAACCAGTCTAAAATTTTGCCATATGGTAATAGGTTAAAACGCTAAGAAAAAAAAGCAACAAATGACCAGGAACAGCTAAAGTAATCAAAACACGTGCCCTTGATTTTTTGTTAGAAGTAAATACATATTAGAAAACTGTTGCTGTAACTTTTAAGTTAAGACTTTCATGGTAACTTGTTGAATTCCAGTCTGCTTTTAAAAAGAAATCGCGGGTAAAATTCCAGAACTCCTTACTTCTATAGAATATGTTCAAAGGAGGACCAATATATCGTAACTACAGCTTGATTCAAGTTGACGTTCCTAAGTCTTGATCACTCTCTGACAATATGTGTTATGATCTTGTTTTAACCCTTTCCTGGTTAATCCCTGGTTTTTACGTCTCTATGATTTTACAATTGAGAAAAACATTGTTGAAAAAGAAGAAATTGCTTGTAACAAGCAATTTCTTCTTTTTCCACAATATTTTCTACCCTAATAAATGGTTATTTTTCGAACAAAATCACCTTTAAATTTTCGTCTGCAAAACCTTTGAATTTTGACGGGTCTAAAATTTTGCAAAACAGGAAAGGATTAAATAGATACAGCTCTATGCAATTTTAGTTAGTTTTCTGCTTCTCTTCCACACACTATAGTTAATATATGTATCATATTCGGGACTATTTGATCACGTGCTGCTTATGGTTGTTAATTTTTTTGTAAGTTTTACAAGAAACTGTAAAGTTTACGTCAATAAAGAAGTGCATTGTGATTCAAGTACACAAAATGGAATTATTTGGTTAAAAAAAAAATCACTTTTGTGAGCCAAAACAGGAAAGGAATTATCTCCTAGATTAGTACCAATTAATTTTGAATTAACATCAACAGGATGCTCTAAGCGCTGAATGCTTGTCAAAATAATCTTATATAAGCCACAAGGGTATAAAGTTTACTAGGGACTTAATATTTGTAAGAAACAGGGATTTAGGGGCTTAACGATATAACATATGGCTTGCCCTTTGACCCCCGAATATTTCAAAGAGATATCTAGTCTAACCTTCGTTCAAATAACCAACAATTGCTCAATATAGAACATGTATATTTTTAAACTGTCCCCATTCTGACGTTGTCATCGCCTTCCTGTTGTTTTAATAATGGTTAATTGTTAAACCACGACTCAATTTCCTTCGCAAGAAATTCTGACTGCTGATCTTGGGGTTACTATGTATAGACAAAAAACAAACGTTTTTGCCAGGGAATAAACTTTTCGCCCTCTAATTTTCAGAATTTAAAATGTTAACTTTACCTCATTCTATAACCAATTCTGTTGAAACACCAACAGTGAAATGACCTGTTCTTCGCGAGCGATCCTTTCTTTTTTCACCGTTTTACTAATTTCCAATTAAACAAGTTTTCGCTTTATGACTTACATATTTCATTGTGTGTAGTTGCGTTTATTTATTGTCCCTACCGTAGCATTTGCCAACAAGAGCGACGGCCCCAGAAGACGGTTAGTTCTTACGGGGGAAGTATACAGAACGAAACTACTAAGAGCTTAACTTGTTTCTCTAATGTGCTCGGTGGAGAGCAGTCAAACGGGACCTCTGTTAAATGTCTCATCTAAAAGACCATACCTTTGTTAGTTTGTTCGGCTCGGGGCTCTAACCCCCGAGCTCGAGGTTTGAAGCCGACAGCTGTACCAACTGAGCTGATAGGAGCCAACTCATACGTATCTTAACCCTTGTCATACTTAACCCGGAATATTCCTGTCTTGGCAGGTGGTATAGACAAAGATCAGCCTGCACATAAGTGCAGTCTGATCTTGGTCTACACCTCCTGCTTGTCCCCTTTCATCCATAATTGTTTAAATAATCAATTTCCAAAAGGAATATTGACCCTCATTTAGACCTTCCAGTGCTGTCAGTCCTTTGATCTTAAAGCAATTCTGCATTGAATTTTAATTCAGCATGACAAGGATTAATGTCCTACTAAGAGGCTTTTTGTTCCTGGAACTAAATATTGCCGTCGATCTTTGTCGAATCGGACAAAGCCAAGTCACAATTTGGCACATTAGAATCCAGCATACACAGCACTTAACATTTTTGTTTTCAAAGAAAGTTTTGTACCAAACTTATTCTATCTTTGTGATAAACCTATTGAAATCTAAAATGTTTGGTTAAATGACACTCAAATGTCAGTGTACAAGTTTTAGCATTGTTTTTGGGTCTAATCATCTATTAGATAAATCTATGAAAAGTATTATCTGCTATCTCGATTAGACTATTTGTTCCGCATTAACACATACCGAGACGTCTTTAGTGAGGAAGCCACGTGTTATCGACGTTCGCAACGTCAAGTATTAGATCAATTAGGATAAATGATCATTTTCTGTACTATTCTGTTGTTAGAAATACTCATCTTAGTGAACATTTCGATGGCTTAACCCATTCCCATACAACAAAATTTTAGACTCGTCCAAATTCAAAGGAGTTGCAGACGACACTTTAACTAAAACTTATTTCCACACAGTGACGCTTCTAAACGCCCCTCAATATGAAAGCTTTTAAAAATATTGTGGAGAATGAAGGAATTGCTTGTTACAAGCAATTTCTTCATTATCCACAATGTTTTCTACTCCAAAAAGACAACAATTTTGAAGAATTCGTCAACTTAATATTGTCGTCTAAAACTTCTTTGAATTTCTACTGGTCTAAAATTTCATTGTGTGGGAATGGGTTAAAGTATATAAGATTTTAGATTTTTTCATTACTATGGGTAGAAAACATGAGGAAAATGAAGAAATTGCTTGTAACGAGCAATTTCTTCATTTTACACAATGTTTTCCCAAGTGTTTTTCTTGAGGGGCGTCCAAAAGTGTCGCCGTGTGGGAATGGGTTAAGGGAAAAGTGTAGTTGGTGCCTATATTTATATGGGCATTTACAACAGTATGGCACTAAGCCCTCGATATTACCATAATCAACTGACGAATTCTGTAAACTGCATGTCTGAAGCATGTTCCTTGTTAGAACATTGTTAGTGGACTAAAAACCCATTTAAGCTGTATTTACGATGTTCGACATCAATAATTTACGAGCCTTTGCTGCACTATTCCTTGCAGTCTAACCTGTCACTTTTTGATCACATTGTTGCTCTACATCTACATAAATCGTCGTTACTACAACCCATTCCCCACACAATGATGTTTTTACCGCACCCCAGGATTAACAACTGGGAAAACCTTGTGAAAAATGAAGAAATTGCTTGCAACAAGCAATTTCTTCAATTTTCACAATGTTTTCTACCAAGAAAGTTGATAAAAAAATGAAATAAAATTTCGTAAACTTTAATTTGTCGTCTGCAACTCCTTTCAATTTGGACTAGTCTAAAATCTTGCTCTCCGGCAATGGCTAAACAGAGCTTTCTTATACGGTAGTTTCGAAAAAAAAAAACTGATGCCATGTTTTTCAGCCTACATGCACTAGACCGTTAAATAAATCAACCCAATCAATGTACATACACCGAAAGATAAAGAATTGAAAGAAAAAAGCGGTAAAATTTTACTACATCATTTTCCACTTGAATAATTCATATTTCATTTTCGAAATTACATTTAAGTACTGCCTTTTGATAACCAGATCGGCGTAAAAAATGGTATAACGGACAAAGAAATTCCAACACAACTTGGCACGTACAGAAATGAACAACAAGTTATTGCCCCTTAAACTTTAGAAAACAGTTGGAGCAGGAAGTCGCCAAACCAACAAAAATACTTCACATAAATTTCGGCCAATGTCGGAGTTCAAAGTTAACTTCCAGTCTAAATGATAGATTTCATTGATGGCCTGATTATTTGATATTTGATTGACAACCTTTGAACATTAGTGGGGCCTACTTAAAACAACGTAATCAGCTAGGCAAAGAAAACGATCTTAAGATAAATGCTACGCAGACTGAGCACACTGACCAGGGTAGACACTTTTGCTCTCGGTAGATATTTTCTGCACCATTCCATATCGAGGGTTAATCGCGAGACTGTTCCAAGTGTCTGTACATTGTATAGGCACTTAGAACAGTATCACAATTAACCCATAGTATATTCAAACAATATTTTACGGAGTTCCCGGGATGCCTCTTTTCGCGCGATGAATGACACATCATCGATACGCGTGCATAACGTCGTAACGTCTTCTCTATTTAAGCTCTAGTTAAAACATTTTTCTCATTTTTCACCGACGAAATATGATAGATACATGTTCATGTATTACTTTCTCCGGGGACCTACGAAGAACGCGTCGTTCTTTTATTCAGGCATAATCACGCAGAAAGTAATCGTGAATTCTCAAAATAGATACCCCGAGGTTATTTCGTGTGTTCTGTATTGATTTGAAATGAAGCAAACTAATGTTCAAATGATATTCGGGGTGGGCTGGACGCAGTAAATTTAACCTTTGATATAAATTTCGCTTTCCGCAAGTAATATACGATGGACTGGAAATTTCAAAACCAAAAACACATTTAGTCATTTTCATAAATATTTTCTAATTTTCACGAAGATTTTCTCTCATCTTCGGGAATATGCAACGGTATTTGCATCTTTATACATGTACTTCCTGAAAGTACAATATTAAGGAACAACAACACCGGTAATAATGATAACAATAATAATGATAATAATTATAATAATAATAATGTTGGTAATAATAATATATACTGCTGCTGCTACTGCTGTTGATACTACGATAATGATAATAATCAAAATGATAACATAGCAAAATAATAATAAGAAAGAAATGTTTAACCCGTTACCACACAACGAAATGTTAGACTGGCTCAAATTCACAGAAGCTGCAGATAACAATTTGAAGTTGAGAGAATTTCGAGCATCTCTGTCATTTTTGCTAGAAAACAAGGTTGGGAATGAAAAAAATTGCTTGTAACAAGCAATTTCTTCCTTTAAAACCTTGTTTCCTCAAATATTTTTTAGGGGCGTTAAAAAGAGGGATTGTTCGGGAATGGGCTAATCTTGTAATAGAAGAAGAAATTAAAACGATCCCGCATCAGAATACGACGATGCAAGTATCAGCGAAAATATGAAAATAAATCTCAAACATTTAGATTAGACCCAAAACGTATGTGGGAGACGAAAATGTCGTTGATAGAGCTTGAATTAAGCTGTATTTACGACATTTTGGTCGGCCACAGACGATAAGTTAGTTTTATAATCAGACCTTCCTGTGGTACAAGTAAAGATATTTGCGGATAAAACTGGATGATTTTGACCCATTTGAATACGCGGAAATATTTCTTTTTTTATATTAAGAAAATCAAAATTGTATTTATTAAATTAACATTTTCAAATACATATGGCTAAATGAAAATCAAGATACTCTTGGTCAGGGTTAATTTCGCAGTCGACAGTGGAAAGGCCCCTGATGATATTTACAACGATTGCACTCCTCCCCTAATCTTAAATACGGGTATTTCTTTCGCCACTAATAGGTATAATGATGGTTCTCTGCAAATTCAAAATCAACCCTCTGTAAATAAAATAATGTATCCTTTCCCATAATAGATAAGAAGACAAATAAGAAGACCTAAGTGGGATAGCAGCTGGAGGCTAGGAAATAATGTAGTGGTAGTCGTGGTGTGAGAAATAGCCGGAATCAATTGTTTGGTGCTCCAGCCACCGCGTTATGACTGAAATACTGTCAATAGTAGCGTGAGAACCCAATCAATCAATCAATCAATCAATCAATCAATCAATCAATCAACCAACCAACCAACCAACCAACCAATCAATTAAATTTTAAAGATAAAGAAAAATGTTTTTTCTTGAAAAATATTAAACTGACACCAATAACAAAAAAGAGAATGATTTATGTAAAAAAAAGTAAATCTTGTATTTACCCTTTCCTATTTTGCTAAATTTTAGACCCATCCGAATTCAAAGGTTTTGCAGACAAAATTTTTAAGTTGTTTTTTTTTGTGTGTGTGAAAAATAACCATTTAGTAGGGTGGAAAATGTGGAAAAAGAAGAAATTGTTTGCTACAAGTAATTTCTTCTTTTTCAACAATGTTTTCTCAATTATAAAATCACAGAGACTTAAAAACCAGGGATAAACCAGGAAAGGGTCATTGTACGGCAAAAAAGGGGTAGCTAAAGTGAATGGTCACTTAATACATGTACATTTTTCGTGACTTGATTATGATGAATCGATTTGCTTACGTATATTAATTAGTGCAGATTTCTCACCCAATCCTATGTTGTTCGAACTTTTTAGAATCGTGTCATTTAAACGAGTATAATCAGTTCAAATAACATAGTATTTAGTTACGGTATATTCTTTAGCAAATTGTTCACTTCTCAAAAGCTTGATATTTTTGGAAAGGAAATTTTGACAATGGTAAATTGATAATTTACAATGGTAAAGTGGTCGCTTAAAAGAGGTGGTCGATAAGGCAGAATTGACTGTAGCTGATTATTTTTGCACGTGTTGAAGACATTATCCTCTATGAAATAAATCCAGCACTTACTTGCATTGTAATATCCCCCTATATAATAGGCATATTTATTTCTTTTCAACGAATTCAAATTCACACCTAATAAATATTCACTTCCCTTCTTTTTATCCAAAATTTAAATGAGTTGAAGATCCCTGTATATAATGGTCCCGTACAAGATTTTCAATGACTAAAATCAACATTTACATTTAATGACATGAATAAATGGGGCGTCCATGTATTGTTCAAATACAAAGGCTATGCTATTTAATTGTTTGATCAAATCTGTGGTTCTCATAAAAAAGGTTGAACTATTGGAACAACACCCCCTTTACGATATAGATTATTGCTTTATCTAATTTTGTTGATTTTTCTTAATGTATACTATCTGATATGAGACGATTGCAAACGTTTTATTACACCTTGTTGAATGCTTTGAGATCGGCTATTCTATAACTTAATTTCTCTTAAAAGTTGCAATTGGACACAAGACGTGTACGAATATCAAATGGTCAGATCGGTATCACTGACTATTGTTTGGTATCAACGTTTTACTAACTGAATTCAATGTTCCTTTTGTTATATTCGGGAAATACTTTGGACGTTAATATCATACTAAACAAGTATTATTATATACATAAGCCCCGTTCGTGTAGTCGAAAGGCTGGAGTACAAAGTAGTCGCTTTCTGAAAGAATCTAAACATATGACGTGGTCAGATTGAAACTAGAATTTATCGCAAAGCGGTATGATACACCCCCCCAAACAGCGCTTGTCCACATACAAGTGCTATCCGCCAAAGGGCCTTAACAAAAAATAGACTTTTTAATAAAAGGGCCATAAATCAGTCAAAAAAAAAAATGGACCATAACCAAAATAGGATATGCACATGTCTTTCTGTGAAATTTGAACCAAATCCGTCCAATGGTTGCTGAGAAATTGAGCGGACACGATTTTTCACAAAAGGGTCATAACTCCGTCAAAAATCAATAAAACGTACCCAAAATAGGATATGCACATATCTGCTTGATACTGATTATATCAGTTAAGTTTGTATAAAATCTGTCCAATAGTTGCCGAGAAATTGAGAGGACACGAAAACTCCACAGACAGACGGACGGACGGACCGACCGATAACCTGACTCCTTTATACCCCCCCCCCCCAATATTAGGGGTATAATTACAGAACCATTTTCTACGAACTTTTAGTCTGTTAGGCATAGCTATGTGTCTTTTTTCTAGAAGAAACTTTTAGGATTATGACGAGAAACACAATGTGATGCATAGTGAGGATCCGAGCATTGAAAGAGGAGGTACACACCAAAACAAGCATGAAAGAAACTGTGTCATTGAGCAAAGGTTGCATTCGAATGTACGCCGAGCACCTTTGCAATTACAATAAAAACAAAGAAATATAAATAGCAACATGGAAAAGGCAACGAATTATAATACACTTTAACGATAGGTCGTTTACGACATGATTTTTCTCTTGGCCTGACCAGCTATTTAGCTAAAGTAAACATTGTGATTCACGAGAGCAAAAAGCCATCTTTCGTATGTTAGGAAATTAACTTACTAGTAAAGCTAATATTTGTTCGTCATCGATAGCTCTATTACCATACTTAAATATTCGCTCCACTCCAAGGCAAATATGGCATTAAATCAATACACCGAGAATTGAATAGAGATTATGCTTGATTTTTTAAAGTATTTTTAAGATATATTTTCCCTTAAATGCTTAAGCATTGAACGTGTCTATGAATAGAATTGATGGTAATGCAGACTCGAGCGGTTAACACATTCCAGCACTTAAAAAAAGGAAAACTGGTTCAAATTGAAAGAAGCTGCAGACAATAATTCAAAGTTGATGGAATGTCATTTTCTTTTCGTCTTTTTGGATAGAAAACATCGTTTATGAAGAAGACATTGCTTGATACAATCAATGTCTTCATTTCCAACAATGTTGTCCGAAACTTCGGTAAATTGAAGGGATTGTGTGAGAATAGGTTAAAAGATAAAAGTCTCAATTTTAGTTTTAGAATCGATAGCTATCAATAAAAAATAGAACCATGTCTTTGAATAATAATGATAATGATAATAAAGATAGAAATTGAAACTATACTGACGAGTTTGATGATAATAATAATGAAACTTACACGGACTCACAAATGATTTTTCGCGTTTTTATAATATGGACGTGGGAATAGCCGCAAATTTATCTTAACCAAACCAAAGGAAGAGTTATTCAAGATCGTTATTTCTATTTCTCAGTTCGAACCAATTTGTTGAAACATATTCAATTGTCAAATAAAAGTTTGAACAGTCCTTAATTTATAGAATTGTATAAAATTGCATAACACATGGAACAGACTGCAAACATATTGCCATTCATTGTGAATGTACAATTGGTGTGTAAACGAACAATTTTCCTGTTTAAATACGGACTGCAATGTTTGTTTTATTCTAATTGTGAAACTGTCTGGCACTAGACTGTGAATCAGTTTATATGTTTGAAAATAACGGACACAAACTCTTCACTGGAAGAATACAGAATGCGACCACTCTTATATTTGTAGAGCAGTAATGTCACATGTACTTCTGGTGATATATGCACGCCTGTGTCTAGCCTTTCCAATATATCACGTGTGCATACCTCGAAGTTCTAAATCGGCTGTGAAATTTAATGCTAAAAGAAAGAGAAGAAGGATATCATTGGAACATCAGCATACTATTTGTGTATGATACCTGTCAGATTTCCAAGACATTTATTTTGTTCATTCATCTGAGCATTCATGTTCTTTTCACATTAATGATTAAGTCCTTTAGGAAGAATATCAACGAAGAGACACAAAGCGTAATGCATTCAATATTTTTTTTCTGTTGTTATTATAAATTGTAAGTTGTAACGTTATCTGTAACGTTTTGTCAATTAAAATAAAACGAGGTTTTCAGAAAACAAAAAAACTAACGTATCTCTGGTTTAAAATCAGTGTAACATTTTATCAAAAAACATTGTGGAAAGGGTGAAATATCTTTTAATAAGCAATTATTCTACATAGGGCTGGGTGAGAAATCTGCACTAATTTATATACGTAAGCAAATCGATCAATCAAAATCATGTCACGAAAGGTGTACATGTATTTGGTGACCATTCACTTTAGCTACCCTCTATTTTGCCGTCAAATGGGTTGTCGTTTAACCCATTCCAACGCAAGAAAATTTTAGACTGGTCCAAATTGAAAGAAGCTGCAGACGACAATTTCAAATTGATGGAATTTCAATTTTTTTCGTCTTTTGGGATAGAAAACATTGTGTTTAATGAAGAAGTTGCTTGTTACAAGCAATTTATTCATTGTCCACAATGTTTTCCATCCCAAAAGACGAAAAAAAAATTGAAATTCCATCAATTTGCTTTTTTCTTTTGGGGCGTAAAAAGGAGGGCTTGAGTTGGAATGGGTTAACACAAGATTTACTATGTTTTATATACATAAATTATTCTCTTTTTTGTTATTGGTGTCATTTTAATATTGTTCAAGGAAAGCATTTTTTCTTCTATCTTTAAAATTTGATTGATTGCATTGCATTGATTGATTGAATGGGGTCTAACGCCACTTTTAACGGTATTTCAGTCATAACGTGGCGGCTGGAGCACCTAACAATTGATTTCTGGTTTTTCTCACACAAGGACTACCACTACATTCTTTCCTAGCCTCCAGCTGCTATCCCACTTAGGTTTACAATTATCAACCCATAGGTGAAATTGTAACGTTATCTGTAACGTTTTGTCAATTAGAATAAAACGAGGTTTTCAGAAAAAAAAACTAACGTATCTCTGGTTTAAAATCAGTGTAACATTTTATCAAAAAACATTGTGGAAAGGGTGAAATATCTTTTAATAAGCAATTATTCTTTTTATCATGATTTATTTTCTACCGAATTAATCCTTAACTTTCAATGAATACTCACTTTGATTCGGCGGTTGTGGATTGCAACTCAGAATCTACAATTCTCTTCAAATAATGTACTGTAGTTCCAATATACATAGAGGGAGTTAGCGTGTAAGCAAAGTGTTTGGGAGGACCACAAAAGGTCACCCAACACCAATTTTATACAGATCCGTTTAACAATTATTATTCCTCAACGTAGCCATAAACGAAGACTTCTAAATCCAATAAGAGCCTTAAATTAAAACATAAAATCAACAAACACTTCGTCCTAACACTGCATGACAAAGGCTTAAAACCATTTCCTTCCAATTGATGGCCATTCTTCTTTTCACCTAGAATGTTTCTTCCCGGACTAATGTTGTCCTGATCTAAGGTCAGCATGTTGGCTGACAGGTTAACAAAGTCTTACATTCGGACGATGAACACCACAAACATTCTACAATAATATTGGTTGATAATTGAATTCCAAAGAATCGTTGCAATAGCCGAAGCTGTTATGCAATGTGCAGGGAATCCCAATTTGCAAGTCCAATGACAATTTTCTGAACGAGGGCTCTCATTTGACGGCACAAATGTCACGTCCAATCAGATCCTTAGTTAAGAAATTCAAAACAGAACCTTTGATTATGACTGGTTGGGGTATACGGACCAAGATCAGACAGCTGACACAGTTTCTTTGGTCGAGTGGTTCGTGCGTCTGCTTTCGAAGTGAGTGTCAGACGATTCCGACTCACTGGGTTAGAACTGACATGGCCGGAAGACCAGCCGCAATTTAAGTAAATGGTTAGATACTTTTGGGCCATGTCTGCAAGATGCCGATAACAAAGAGGGTACTGTCACCTCAAAAACAAAATTCTTAAAAGTCAAAATTTGCTGACTTTTTTAAAGGGCTTGACGCTACAGAGATACAAGTATCATAGATAGGTATCCAAAATATTTTTAAGCCACACAAACTCTTCCGCATTCTGGCCTTAAAATGACAAAGATATTTTACATAAAACCTCTCAAAAGTCTAATCCCTGCTATAAACAGTTAATAGGATGAACTTGGAATGGCGTCTTGACTCTTTCTGTCTATTTACACTGTCAGTTTTATCACAAGGATTTATCAAGCGTGTCTCAAAAAATATAAAACAAATCTCTGATTATTTGTTCCTTTTGAAACGCATTGCATATGTAACCCTTCAGATGGAAAGGGACCATCCGGGAAATCTGATGAGCAAATATATGTAGAAAAATAGGATCTGACCAGCTAAGCTCAATTATGATCGGAATTGAAAAAGTGTTTAAATTTAAATGACAATTGAGCGCATGTGTGACATTTCCAACCATTACACCTGTGAGCCAAGTAAAAAAGACTCAGATCAGCCTGTGCACCCGCTCAGTCTGATCAGAGTCTTCACTCTCCACTCTGTCGATAGATACTGACCCAAAGCTTCTTAAAACAATCAGCGAATATTCTAATAGCTGTCCAGGGTGCTCAATGAGTGCGAGTCACGCACATGCGAAATGGTTGGAAATGTCACGCATAGGCTCAATTGCATTTTAAGAAAATATACAAAATTGCAAATATTTTTGACTTGGGCAAGCCTGTGTAGTCATCTTAGATTGGCGATGGATAATACTTTTCGCTCTCTAAGATGTCACCTGTTTGAAGGGTCGTGTAACACTTAAAAAGTCACATTTTCAACTTGGGTCTATTGAAACTTTTTTACAACAAGAGCAGAAATTCGTTTGAGAAAGCTTGTGTACCAAATAAGTGAACAAATCATGTAGAAGTACTAAAGCACGTATCAAGATTTCTCTTCAACAAAGAATTGTTTCTGTGACGTATCGCTTTAGCAACATGGAACATATGAGGGAGTCCAGACGTTATTTTACAATAAATGTCATGGACGCTTCAATATTGCTAATCAGAAATTGAACAGTAATCCCTCATTGGACGCCTTTTACATTAAATGTACCATAAAAGTGCATGTCAATTTATTTTATTTTTCAAGAAAGACAAATCAAATAACTCGTACACACTAGGAAGGCAAAGTTTATAGCTTTGGGAGTCGCTGTTGATAAAATAATCAATTAAGACATGAAGAGAATGGCTTTTGTTCTGCTTTTGGTGAAGTATATGTGCAATAAGAAAACCCAATTAACACTGTATGAAGCCACGAGGTAGATTCATAAAGAAGTATGATTAAGCTTTTTACATCAGGTCTCAACAGAAGAATAAGAATAAAAGCAGAATCGTTCTCTCTTTTAGTTTATACCAAAACAATAACAACAAAACGATTAGGGCAGATTTTATAGAACTACTTTGCGCCATTGAGGTTATTTCAGAAATTTTGATCGACGAAATTTATGATGAAATTAAAAGATTTTAAAATGATGAGAATGCCGCTTTATAACATACTGATAACACTTATTACTTGGCTGTTTCATATAAGTACCGTTACTGATAAGAATTAACCCTTTCCCACACAAGTCCTCCTTTTTACGTCCCCAAGGAAAATGCGTCGGAAAACAATGTGGAAAAGGAAGAAATTGCTTGTATCAAGTAATATCTTCATTGTCTACAATGTTTTCTACCCCCCGAAATGAAAGAATGTAAAATTCTACCAACTTGAAATTGTCCCCTGCATCTCCTCTCAATTTGGACCAGTCTAAAATATTGCAGTGTAGGGTAAAGTGACATACTATGAGCCAGCCGTATTCTGACGGTATTTACCTTTTTTTTGTAGAATTCGGTGTCAACTATGGTTCGACCTACAGATCGCTAGTCCAGGCCACTGGGCTCGGACAGGCAGATCATCTTAGATATTAAAAGCATTATTTACGCAAGATTCCTTGTAAGTAGTATGTTACAAAAATGGATTGGTTGGTTGGTTGGTTGGTTGGTTGGCGACTTAAATGTCGTAACTACAGCTTAAATAAGCTGTAGTTACGACGTTTAAGTCGCCAAACCAACAATAAAGCTTCACAAAAATGTCGGCCAATGTTGAAGATTAAAGCTCACTTTCGGTCTAAATAAATGGTTCGATTGGTCGGTTGATTCTTTGATTAACAATTGCTATTCGTCTCTTAGTTCAATAAGAGCCCGGATAAGGAACCTACGCGACTTGTTTAAGTATGGAAACAATTTCGTTGTAATATCCGGGCTAATAAAATGTCGAAACACAAGCCGAGAACAGAAGACGGCCATCGAGTTTTTATTCTTCGCCTTTTTCAATTCCGTTACATTTATGGGCAATAAAAATCAGTATTATGCTAATTTTGAGTGTGAATTTAAATGTCGTGGCGTTCTTTGCGAGCCTTGTTTCAGGAAACCCCGAAATTGCAGACGTCATTGACGTTTTTGTGTGACATGTTGCCACTTTATGGTACAGTTATGGCGGTGTTAGCCTTTTACGACATTCTTACGACTTTTCGGAAATTCTCTCCTACCGGTCGTTATTTAATCTTTTTTTATTTCCAAGATCTACTCGCCCTTTTATGCCTTATAATTTACCACATAAAAAGGCGATATGAACGGGCTTCTAAAAGCCACCAGTGGATTGTCCTTTTTAACGCAATCCCTCACAACAAAATGTAAGACTGGTCCAAGTTGAAAGAAGCTGCAAACGACAATTTCAAGTTGATGGACTTTTGAATCATTTTGTCTTTTCGGATAGAAAACGTTGTGGAAAATGAAGAAAATTGCTTTATATAAGCAATTTCTTCATTTTACACAATGTTTTCCAAAGCTTTTTTCTTGAGGGGCGTAATAAGGAGGGATTGTGTTGGAATGGGTTAGATTGATTTTCCACAATGTTTTTGAATGCCTTATTCTTGAGAGTCGTAATCCGACAATTGTGACTGCATCAAATATTTGAATTTTCCAGCATCATAAAGTAACGTTATTTAGACAGGGTGTCCCGGATAACGAATCAGCTATAAATGAGGGATTCTGATTTTTTGTTTTACGACGCCGAATACGAAACATCAAAGCTAGTATTGTAAACACCAGGGTCATGTACAGGGCCCAACTGCCACACTTACTGTCATTTAATTCGTGGCTTAATTAATAAACCTATCATACACACAAAGTGCCCTTTTTGTTTTATCTCCACTTAAACATGTACAGTCGAAGGGCTACCAGAAAGTCTTGCTATATTGCGGCGGCGATAACCTGTCACCTGGTGAAGACCGGCTTGCGTCTACGCACACATATTTGGTGTACCGTTTGAGTAGCACAAAAACGCATGCACGCGTAAATATTATATGTAAACATATATTTTGACGCGTGCACTTTAGAACTATGAGCTAGCAAGCTTAAAAAATAAAAACCTTCATATTGTGCGTACATATGTAATTTAGGCGTACGCGCGTATTTTATACCATTGAACGTTCTGTAATTATGCGCGCACGCCTAAATTTTGTAAATGCACCTGTATCATAAACGCGTGCACGCGTTTATTTAGTTTTTTTTTTTTAATGGGGTTTTACACCGCTTTCAACAATCTTTCAGTTATATCGCGGCGGCTGGAGCACCTAACAATGGAATCCTCACACCAGTACTTCATTACATCCTTTCCTAGGCTCCAGCTGCTATCTCACATAGGTCTACAATTATCGACCCATTGGTGAGAGACAAATAGTCGGAAAGGATGAGCGCCGCCGTCGGGGAGTTTATTTTAGAGTGAACTACCTAAAATGGACTTTTGACCCATTTAGTGCGCCATACACATATTACATGTTTATAGCTTATGAACCAAGATCAGGTAGAGAGTAATTGATTATAACAACATAGTGGCTAATGTTGTAATTTTAAAGGTTCAAGTGACAATTTATCCCCGTTTAAATATATCTAATAGGGGCATGAACTTTATTTTGGTTCGACAATATGGTTTCAAACTTTTCAGGTAATTCTATTTGGTTTAACTCATTCCCACTTGACACAATTTTGGAGTGGTCCAGATCGAAAGAAGATGGTCGATCGAATGTTATAATTCTTTACCTTTTGGGGCAGAAAACATTGTAAACGTTGAAGAAATTGCCTGAAACAAACTATTTCCTTGATGTCCACTTTTTTCATCAGGGGTGCAAAAGGAGGGATTGTGTGGGAATGGGTTGGTGTAAGGAATAACAAAATTAATTATCCAACGTTAAAACAGATTTACTATTAATTTCGACTATTGTATTATTTTATCCTCACGTCTTACAGTATGATCCAAAAATAATTTGTCTAGGAGCACGCAATTCGACAATAAAAAAGAATGCTTTAAATTTGTACGTTGCCATTGTCTTGACACGGGTACTTGTGTGAAGTTACGTGTAGGTAAAGGGGGGGGGGATGTTCAAAGTGATATCGAAATGGTCGACTTGAAGAACATTGCATTGAACATAGAAATTATAGTTATCAAATGCGTTGTACCGCTTCCAAAGACTTTTTATACGGGCGGCTAAATCCTTGTAACTACAGCATTATAGCACAGTGAGAGCATTCTTTAGATTTCGGTAGTCCAAAGAAGATATTTATACATGTACAGCCAAGCGCTGTGTCCTGATTGCATACATGTAAGACGTCTTTACGCTGTGGGATGGTCGGATTTTGACTAATATTTTCCACATTAATTTAGTCTGATGGACACACGAGGACCAAAATAATAATTTTATTACTGGATGATGGACTTTACTTTTCAAAGAAATATGACCCATCACACAAATAATAATAAAATAGCGTTCTGCTCGTTTACTACAGGAATAAAACTGTCGCCTGACACAGTAAAGTGGGAAAGAAGGC
Source organism: Fragum fragum (assembly GCA_946902895.1). Classification (NCBI taxonomy): domain Eukaryota; kingdom Metazoa; phylum Mollusca; class Bivalvia; order Cardiida; family Cardiidae; genus Fragum; species Fragum fragum. The sequence continues at coordinate 16,324,369 of OX336369.1, read as the reverse complement.
CAATGACAAAAACAAACAAACAACCAAACAAACACAAAACAAAAAAGCCAACAAACAGCAAGAATTTGATTGTTGAAGACGGGTCCGCGATTGGCTGATCACCTTGAAAGTATAGATAATCCATTGGCCAATCAAATAATTTATTAAGGTCGGAAGTGAACTTTGAACACTATCGTTTATTTAAAACATATTATTTGGTTGGGCATAATCGACGTAACTAAAGCTTATTCAAGCTGTTGTTACGACGTTCATGTCGCCATCCAACGATTTTTCTTCCTTTGTCCACAAATAACATATTTTACCAAATAAGGTCGTTTATTATCGACGAAAAAGAACTTTGATACAGTGTATAACATCCTTCAATCAGATGTATATCGACAACGTTTAAAGAGGTGCGGTGGATTCATAATGATTAAAATGAATAAATTGATAGATAAACATACACACAAATAATAAAAATAATGATAATGAATAAACAAATAAAAAAGTTCGAATTTAGCAAGTTTTTGCATGTTACCGGGTTTCACTAAGACAGACACCTTACACAGTTTGCAGGCAGTTACTTTCAGAATGGTCAGTCTCAAATAAAATGATACACTAAGAAAATTTCTAGAATCAAGAAAGACTTGGGATAAACCGATATTCAAACGATTGATTGACATAATGAACGGGTTTTAATGCCACTTTAACAATGTACCAGTCAAATCGCGGCGGCTGGAGTACCTAGCAATGAAGTCCTGGTATTTCTCACACCAATACTATCACGAAATCCTTTTCAATCCTTCAGCTGCTCATCCCACTTAGGCTTACGATTATGCACCCATTGCTAGGAGGATATTTTAACGATTGTAGATCTTTAATACAAAGTTTTTTTCTTTTTACAAATGGAGGCATAATTGAACAAAGTCATTAATCATTTCATTCCTTTTGTAAACAGTATTAGTTAGTCGGTGGACGGTTTGTTTATTTAAGGAGGACACATCTAGTTTGTTTTTTGTCGACCTGTTCATAGACACAAAAAGGGATGTCAATCATGGGTTCTGTCTGTCCCCTAGGGGCCACGAACGGGGCTGCTATCAAAACTTTAGATCAACCTAAGATCATTATCAATGCCTCCATTATAAGACGTCGGAGTAATTCGAAAACCTCGTAACAACAGCTTTAATTAAGCTGTAGTTACGACGTTTAAGAATAACAACGATGAAATGATTTTCCTCCGAAATCTAAAATTCTGCCACCCCTTTATCCAGCGTAAAAGCGTGATTGTGCAGGAATGGGTTAAAGTCCACAGGAAATCACCAAATGCTGTTTTTTTTCTGTCTCTATTTTATTTTCAAATATTGTTAAACATGAGAAATTCAATTTGTTTGGATGTCGTGTTACTCCGGGTCCACATTCAATTAGACTTGATTAAGATCGTATCAGATTTCGTGGTACTTTTTTCTAAATCAATTAACCCTTTAACCAGCTTGAGAATTAAAGTCTTGATCTAACAGCACATGTAACCTTGTTGCATACCTTAACCCTATCCCGTTTTTCAAAATTTTAGACTTGCCCGATCTGAAAGAAGTTGCAGACGACAACTAAAACTAATTTAACTGGTCGTAATACTGGTAAAGCTCAATTGGCATATCGTCACCTATTAACAACATGCATTTAAAAGGACGAGGATTTTTTTTATTTATTTATTCATTTATTTTTTTTTCTATTTATTTATTCATTTTTTTTCTTTTTTGAGGTAAGGATTTTGATTCGAAATGAAAGAAGTTGTAGACGACAATTCGATGTTGATGAATTCATTTTTGTTCTATTTTAGGTAGAAAACGGTGTGGTGAAAGAAGACATTGCTGGAATCGAGCAATTTCTTCCTTTGCCATAGTAGCAAACCAACATTTTTTTCTTAAGGGCCTTAAAAGCGACATTAAAAGCGAATGGATTTACCCATTAACAAACGGCAAAATTTTAGGTTGGTCCAAATTGAAAGAATTTGAAGATCATAATTTCAAATTGATAGAATTTTTCTGTCATTGGGGAAGGAAACATTTTGGATAATGCAGAAATTGCTCGTAACAAGCATATTTTTTTTTCATTTTTTTCAGGGTTGTTTTCCTAAGCCTTTTTCTCCAGGAACGTAAAAAGGAGGGATTATGTAAGAACGGTCTAAGTAATGAAGAGAATATCGTTGTTAAGCGAGAAAAATGTCGTAACTACAGATTTAATAAATTTGTAGTTACGATATTTTGCTTGCGCACCGACGACATTTTTGTTCGTTTCCATGAAGGTATGAAACCAACTCATTGTATGAGGAAGGGAAGATGGTGCATATACTTTTTAGTAGTATTCCTCCATCGAAAAAAAACTTTTTTTTTTCTTCTTACTGGATATTACAAAGCAAGTATTATAATAAAAAAAATAAAAAAAAATAGCAAAGACTGTACTAGTTTCATTGTTCTTCCATTACTTTATTTTGCCCAGTTTCGTATTTTTTTTTCATCGAGATATGAAGCAATTCTTTCAGTCAGTCAGAATGTATGAAGATTTTACACGAAACTAAGATCAAATCAGTATCACAATAATGTTCCTCAGGGAACTGTTTAAACACTTTATATATTTTATACACATTAAAATAAGAGTGAATATGTATAGTGTAAAATCAAATCATTTAAGAGATGATGAGAGTATTTTTTGTTTTCATGGAGGTATGAACCGAAAAACCTAATTACACTGTATGAATACGCGAAGCGGATTCATACAGTGTGTGATTAGGTTTTTCTGTCCATACCTCAATGAAAACAAAAAATATTCTCATCATTTCTTATAATCTAATAAGCATCAAGCGAAAAAAACAAAAACTTTACAAATTTTGATATCTTTTAGTATGGGACTATTTTGTCCGGAAGCATACAAAATCGCTGCTTGCTCAAAATTTTGTTCATGGAGTTATGAATAATTTTTTCGACCAATCAGAACGCTCGTTTTTGATAGACGAAACTTAAAATCAAATTATTTTCCAATGTGTTGCAAATACAAACTGTAAGTTAATTCTTCCTCCAGTGTCAAGTATATATTAACTGGATGTATTCTTCTCTCTCCAGCCCAATTACCATTCAATTGAAATGATGAGACGCTGGTATGAAGTGAACTTTTTAATCCATTTCTTTACAAAATCATCCATGGTGAAAACTAGGCATCTCGAAATAAAGGACCTGGTATTTGGACCCTTTCAAAACATTGTTAACCCGTTCCCGCACAATTCCCCTTTTTACGACCATCAGGAAAAAAAATCTTTGAAAAAAAAAATGCGGACAGTGAAGAAATTGCTTTTGACAAGCAATTTCTTCATTGTCCACAAAGTTTTCTATCCTAAAAGACAAGTGATTTTAAAATTCCGTGAATTTGGAATTCTGATCAGCAACTTTCATTTTAGAGTAGTCTAAAATTTCGTCGACTGGCAATGGGTTAAGTAAAATATTTCGTTATGTCAATATATTCCTGAGAAAAAGAAACACCCCTAAAATAATTTAGACTTAGAACTGCTTATAGCTTCACTATCATCGAC